>JAOYSI010000816.1:0-11561 GCA_025775065.1 Hiodon alosoides
ATGAATTATTGAACTAGATAATGTTAATATTATTGGCAGTTCAATTCACTCTCGCCTGTTTCCTGTTGGCCTATTGTATGTTACCCTATTCAAACAAGCAAGACAAATATATAGTAATCGACAGGATATTAGTTTCTAAGGTAATATCGATCGCCTTGCACCTCGTCCCGTTTTCTTTATATTGTATGGGGACGTTTTAGAAGTGAATCTTCCTACTTTACGCGCAATAGGAAAAACGTCCAAGGTGGATTTGGTTTCATTTAGAAGAAAAAAAATTCACTTAAATAAAAATAGAAGGTAAAAAGTGATATTTATATTCTCAGGTTATTATTACTGACGACCTTTACATTATCGACCCGTATCGTATTGTTCTGTTAACGAAATGCTTTTTAAGTAACCGTAATTAATGCTGTTAGTAGAAAATTGTAGCCAACTTGCAGTTTGTTGTTAAAATAACAGTTAAATAATAATTGTTATAACTGCGGGTTTTCGCGAAATGATTTGGCCACTTTACAGTAACACATTTTACATTTGCCACACTTCCTTTTCGTCTCCCTTTCTTCACAATTAACACGTCATATCTGTCTTGACACTCTTGACTTGGCGTCATTAGCGTCAACATGACAGTATTCTTTTTTCGTTGGCGCCAATTAACATAAAAAGATATGTCGCTTTGTACGGAATACAAATCGCTTACGGAATACAGGTTATCAGGGCGATGAGGAGTTATAGGAGTTCTCAAGGACTCAGCTGAACCGTCACTACAAATGTCCAATGACTTCGAGGAATCACTCTAGATTAAGAAACACCGCTTGGTTTACTGGTAGGTACTTAGCCAACAAGTTATACCGTCTGATAACTTTTACCCAGTATCATACATGTTAAACGAGTTTTTCGTCAGAAACATAGCCACCGTCCTTTACGGTAGTCTCAAGAATGTAGTACTTTAAGCGTCATATCATTTTATTCGTAAAATTTTAGTTTATATTGACATGTTTCATGAGTAGGCTGGATTATTATTTCGGTTGCTTAAGCAAGGTGGCTCTCCAGGTTGGTTCATTTCAAACGTAAATGCACCCTCCTCTTCGTTTTGGGCAGTACCTGCGAATTCAGTTATTTTTCCGCCATCCATTCAATAGGCTCCGGCTACATTTTGAACATTACGTCCAACTTCAATTATGTTATCTTTTTGTATGTATTACTTTAAGAAAGTTAATAACTTGTGCACAAAAAGCTCGCAAGCAGTAGTATTTATTTACCAAAATAACCTACTGTTATTTTGTATTTAAAGTAACAAATCAAGTTAGCTCTGTCGTAGAAGACTGCTTTGTCTAGGATTGTGCGGTGGTGGGTGGTGAGTTCAGTGCAGTTTAAACGGCTGTAACATTTAATTTGGCTAGAACCCTGCTGCTGTACGTGTCTTACACATTTGTCCTCTGTTTAACTGATGAATTTTGATAGAATTGATGGATGTTAGATGGCGATGTCTGGCCAATTATGTTTATTTTATGTGTGAGTTCTGGGAGGTGATACAGGCAAAACAAAAGAATCCTTACGGTGTTTTGTTAAACCCCTCTCCCTCAAGCTGCCCTGTCCTGATGGAGACCCCCTCCCCAACAGACCGCCGTCAGGCCTGGGTCCGCAGGAGCCAACACTGGCTCATGGTCGAGGAGACCGTGCCCCAGGGGGCACGCACATCCCCTGTTCAATGCTCGGACACTCTGCCTGATGTCTTCGCTGAAGGTCGGGCAAATGGTGACGGTAGACAAGCTCAAAATAAAGACGCTGTGCTGTGTGACTTAATTGTTAGACTTTGCATTTTCCAGACTTTTCCCATTCAAATAAGAGTATTACGTGAAAATTATAACATAGACCTATGAAAACCAACAACAACTGCTAGATACCACAAAAAACAGAAGAAGCGCATGATATTCGTAGTTTTTAAAAAACAAAATCAAAGTTCTGCATACAAAGAACTGAGGAAACTGGCCAGCACCTGAAAGCAGTCAGCAAATGTACATCTCTGAATGCTTTCTTACGAAAGTCATTTTGTTTCCACAGGATGCGCTGCAGGAAAGATTGAGAGCTGGCTCCAAGACTGTGGGTGAGTTCAGAGGCCCTGACCGTGTTAGACCGTGTTAGACCGTGTCAAAGATCCTGTGAATTCACCTTTTTAGAGTGTTTTTAGATTTTTTTTCCCTCTGCAAATGAATTTGTCAGCTTTTATAAACGTTTGCAGGCAGGCAGAGAATACGGACTTGAGCACAAGTGAAACCAGCAGAGGAGTTTTTCATTTTCTACTTTCAGTTGCGCCTCAAACGGAAGTCTTCTGGGAGGGTGCAGTTCTAAGACAAACGTGTGAATCTTTTGCACATTTGTATTGGCTGAAAGAAGTGTTTCAGAAGCTGACAATTCGCTACATTGCTCTTACTGTGTGTTGCCATTTCATGTTTGCAGAGTCCTTGTTTTAATATCATATTCCCATATGAAACAATCATACAATGTAGTCTTGCCACTGCATCAGTTTTCAATGGATATATTAAAACATATTAACGCATTTTAGTTTTTCCTGAATACAAATAGCTCCCTTGCTCAGACTTTTTAATATTGGCAAAATAGTTTATTCTTTGCCAAGAACATGGTCGATCCTGAAAACTTTTGATCAGGAATGAAATTCAACATATCCAGAAAAGTACTGCATGTGGGTTGAAAAACACTGACACTGACAATTGTGAAATCCTGGTTTCCTTGTGTCCCCATCTGGAATGTTACCCTGTGTGAATCTCTCACACCGACTGCTGTGGAGAATTAATTTCCCTTTCTCTGGCTCTGCTTTCTCCTCTCGCCAGGCCTGAGGTGGGATCAGAGGACCCCAGTCACCAGACTTTAGGTAAGTTGACCGTAACCCTGAACGGGTTCTGTATGTCTTCTGAAACCTGGTTGAACTGCCTAAAAGCACACATGGTAAAGCATGCCTACTGTTTATTTTCTGTTACCCTGGACACCTCTCTGCATAATCCTGGAACCATGTTTGGAATGCATTAAAAAAAAAGAAAAGAAGAAGAAAATACTTCTTTAGTAAAGGTTAAAATTCAGAAATTGAAAATAAACGACATACAAGATTTCATGATGCTGAGTACAAATTGTCTGGGCTGGTAATGTCTGGGTCTGAGGTTTGGTTGCTTTCAGGTTCTCAGTTCTCCGTCTGACGTTTGTGTCGCTTATGATCATAGAGCCTTTGATTTCTTTCATGGAGTTGGATTTTGGATCTTAAAATGGACATTTGACACAAACTATTCAACTTTTAAAGTTTTTTTTTATGCAAAGGAAGTTTACGTTGTTAACGCTGACAAATTCCCCTACTCTAACAAAATACACGATAGATACGGTGTACAAGGATTCAAACGGTGTGCTTCTGAGCCGGTGCTTTGACATGTAGTTAAAAGGATCTAACAAATTGTCTGAGATTATAATATTACTATTTCCTCTTATTCCCAGGGCAGTCTGCGTCTCCATCATCAGTTGGTCAACACTTTTAAGTTTTTTAGCTAAATTTTCATGTTTTTTTTGTTATCAGATGTTTTACCTGGAAAAATAGACAATTCGCATAAACGGTTGTTTTTAAGGACGTGAGTGGTTTAACTTGATGAATTGCCCTTGCATTCAGATGCAGCAGTGTCACAGTTTCAATGCTTATCTTTCCGAAAGCGGAGACGTTAAGTAAGTTGAGCCGTTTTCTCTCTCCGTGAACGCATTGAAAGCCAGATTGCCTGGCTACAATGGTGTACATTCTGGCTACCGTGTTGGCTTTTTGAAAACAGATTTAAAGTAAACTTAAGTAAACCATCCTGACTGCAAGTATAAGAGGAGTGTTACGGAAGAGGTCGCAGAATTCCAGTCATTTGTTTTCTTAGCGGAACATTTCAGAAGGTGCCAACTGAATAATCCACTTGTTGTTCCAGAACCTTTGGTGAAAACTGGAGGCAGCTTTGAAGATAACTTGAGTCTGGGTGCTGAAGGTGAGAAAAGGCTATATATATAGATTTTTTTAAAAACCTAAATCTTCTTGTGTGTTTTTGCACCCACATTTATTGCAAATGAGTGGAAACAGCGCTTCAATGCCTTGATCTGAGTCATAGTTTAATAAATGGTTGTCTTACAAAGCTTACATCAAATATGCTCATCCCTGGATTATCTGGCAGGCCACAAAATACCCAACCACAGTTTTTATCCTTATACTTATACCACGGAACATGGAAGGAAAGGGATAAATGACATCATAGGAAAAGGAAGGGGGATTACTCGGACGCATTTGGGAATCTCTCGCTGTGTGTTCGTATCTGAACTGCCACGCGCGTTAACGTGGCTGGTGTCTTTCAACCGTCTGGCTCGTGTATGAGTGGGCTCTAATGCGGGGCCGCTGCCAAGTTTAACCCCCCTCCTCAGCCTTGCATTTATCTATTCGTCAGAGTTAGCTCTCTTCCGTTTACCTCTAATGGGATATTCCGTTTTGTTCACTGCGGTGGGGACAGATAGCTCATGGAATGTTTTGCAGTCAGGAATTTCCCCATTGGCCAAACGGAGTGCCTTAAAACGGACTCATTTTCAGCAGGTGTCATTTCTAAATCAATACACACAACGATATATATCTCCCTTAAATCTTAAATGTCTGCAGGTAAAAAAACCTCAGGAGTAGCAGAAGACTTCAGTGCCGCAGTTAGGATAGAGGAAGGAGGTCGGCGCACTGACACAACAGGCTACTTGTTCTGTTAAAAGCCTCCACTTCTTCCATGTCTCGTCGCTCTGCGTTTTGATTGGACGGGGGGGATATACAAAGCACACGTGGGGGGGTCTGACTGCCGCACAGACCCTCATTCTGTGCTCAGTGTTGGTGGTGGCTGATGTCACCCAACCCAGTCCCTTACAGCGAGCACCATCGCCTGCTCTAGGGGATATTTCTTTTAGAATGGCGCTGGATGTGTGAATAGAACACTGTATACAGAAACACTATTAGTACAGACAGATGTATTGATCCAACTACGATTCAGTCAGCAAACCTACTGAACAAACCTATTCCAGCTGGTCGTACTTTGGAACGCAGTTTAAGGTTCTTTTAATTGTAAATGAACATCAGATTTGTGGCTGGGTGAACCGGTGTGATCATTGTAAAAAAGGTAGGGCAGCAGATATTTCACTGCTCATATGTGACCATCTGACTGTTCTGTCACTCAGCAACCGCGTTGAATATCGAAGACGATGGACTGGGAATTGGGTAAGGAGACTTCGTCATCTTGAACTACTTAAAGAACCCTTAGATTAGTGAATAAGCCATTGGAAAACTAAAATGGAGATGTTGCAAACAGCTAACGTGTTCGCCAACTCACAGTTGTATTCACACTCGGACGCGTCCTTTAGCCTCTTTCGGAACGAGTTTGTCAGGGCTCTGAAAACCTTTGAAAACCTCAAGGAGTCGTACTCCTCCAAGAAGGTTTTGGAATGGTGAAGATTGGATAACCCAGGTTAACCTGTTACACACTGCAGGCACTGTTCTCTGCTGCAGCCCCCACCCAGTAGGCGACACAAAGGACCGTCGACCAGGTTAGAGTGCGTCTGCCCTGCGGTCACCGGCCACTGGCCTGTCCACGTACAATACCGGTTCTCTTGCTTCCTCAACGTGCTGAGTAAGCCAAGCGTATCAAAGTGTTATTTTGAATCCATACCTAAACATTTGTGGTTGGATACTTGCAGCTTGCCAGGCAGTTAACCCCTGAATACAGCCCCCCCATGTCTGAGGGTCTTCCTCCGTCCGAGTGCCTGATGGCGTGTTCCTGTTGATTTGTAGCACTCCCCATCAGAAGTTTAGCCTGCCGTTCCTGGACCTAGGCCACAGCATGGGGTCCAGCTGTTTCTCCTCCGCCACCAGCAAGACGGCCTCAAGGTGAGTTTCCCCCAGGGTGGCCCCCCCAAAACCTACTCAGCGACTCCTGTGATCTCACGGCGTATCTCCCGCCTCCCCTCCGTACCAAGCGTGTCGGAGGTGCTGGAGCTGTGCGCAGAGGACGCCGAGGAGACCCTGTACCAGCTTGGGTTCGGGTGCGACGAGCCGCAGGTCACCGCCCACATCCCCGCCCGCTTCTTCAGCTTCCCTTCCCAGCTTCGAGGCATCAACTTCCGCCTCTTCCTGGAGTCCCAGCTCGGCCGGCTGCATCAGGAGGACCCAGACCTCTCCCTCGCCAGTAAGCCTCCCCCCAACGTCACTCACTCATTCTGCGTGCCATCCTGGGTGACCTACCCAACCACCCCCTCAGCCCACTTTACTATGACGGCTCGGTGCTGAAACGTCCTGGGTAACCAACCCAACCGTCCCCTAAGCCCTTATTGCGTGCCTGTCGCTGTTACACGTTTTCCCTCTCACCCAAATCCCTTCTCCTCCCACGCAGGTCGCTTCCGACAGGTGGAGGTCCTGACAGCTATGGCCAACGCCTTCTACTCCCTTTATTCGCACGTGTCGCGAACGCCCCTCCAAAAGCTGGCACCGCCCGACGCAAGCTTCTCCCCGTCACCCGTGGATACCAAGATTGCGCCCCGCTTCTTCAGCAACGTCCGCAGCGAGCCTCGATCGCCCGTGGAGCGCCTGAAAGACACAGTCTCCAAAATGTGCCTGTACACGGGGCCCTCTTTCCGCTCCTTCGACTTGGCCTCCCCACGCAAGCCGGGTAGCCTCCCGGACCTGGTGGAGGCGGTCATGGACAACGGCAAGAGCGCCCAGCAGGGGGCAGCAAAACCCAGTGTGGACAGGGACGAAGGTGCGGGGGAATCTATCGAGAGACATGGAGATGGGGAGAAGGAAGTGGCGGTGGAAGGGGTCCAGAACAGGGACAGGGAGGAGGACACGGGAATAGCTACTGAGACCCACACAAACGGGACTCGCATCTCGAGAACAGGACCTGGGCCCAGGAGGAGGATTTTGGATCCAGTAGACCCAGGTCCATCCAGCCCAGAGGTAGCCCAGAGATTGAGCCATCCGCCTCTGGCTCTGGGAGCAAAGTTCACCCACGATGTCATCTGCCCTCAGATTGCGGAGAGTGTGCACCAGATGATCCTTAACTGTCCCCCAAGAAGAGACAGACCAACGTCGCCGACCGGCGTTCTTAATAAAAACGACCAAAGACATGGTAGATCCATACCTCCTTCAGGAGCTCAGCTTGGGCTCACTGAGGAGTCTGCTCCAGGAGTTGCCAGCTTAGAGACCGCTGCCAAGGCAACAGAGGACGAATCACGCGTGGGAGGCGGTCCTCAGCACAGACCCCGAGCCCTCTCCACTTACAGTGAGTCCGGGTGCCGCATCACTGTGACTGGGTGGGAGGGGGACGTGGTCTCCAGTCCCCCAGGCGTTCAGCTCGACTGCTGCGCTTACACCCCCACAGACAGCAGTGGGAGCCAACCCCACCCAAAACAGAACCTCCTTATTCCTGTCAAGCACCCTGCCCTGGGACAAGGAACGCACAGCCCCCAGCAGGCAAACTCGTTCGAGATGGAGGAGGTACAGTTATGGCTTTACCACCCTCCCCGTGCCACACCCCTGGCCTCTCACCGGCCCCATCAGTCATTAAGTGCGCTTTAATACGTAAAGTCCGTATTCCCGAATGGGTGGGTTAACCTCCACGCGTTCTGTACTCATCAGGTCCACAGTATAGAGGAGTACCCGGCCCAACCGGAGGCAACGCACTTAACCACGTCGAGCTGGCCGTCAGCTGTCACTCAGAGCGGTGAGTCAGTCCGTCCGTTTCAAATGCACCACTGTCAGGATGCGTTATCGTTTAGCCTCATTAGGGAATAACAGACCGATGAGACTTGTGACCGCAGCATTTAAACGTTTTATGGAGTGCAGACCATGCAGTACTCAATGCAATCAGTAGCTTTGCAATATTGACCGTTTAAAAAAAAAAAAAATGTACGTTTGCCGAAACTAAAAATGAAATTCAGTACTCAAGTTTTTGTGCCGTCACCAGTAGAAGAAAGCATTTACAAACCTGTGAATCTTTCTGAAGTTTGGCGCCGCAGCGAGAGATGTGTGAGGAAGGAAGGGTGGGGGGGGGGTTATGGCTGACATCACAGTAACTACTTTAGCTCAGCGTGAATTAACCACTTTTCACAGTACATATAGATGCACACTGAAATCCTTTTGTACAGACCTACTGCTCCGGGAGGAAAGCCTGCAGTCGGATAGCAGTGGCTACGCAGAGGAAGACGACCAGACGGCGCCCTTTTCCTAGACGGATCGGCCTTTGAGAAGGCCCACCGAAAACTCGCTCAGAAAAGCGACCCGTCTGTTCTAGTTTTGGAAAACGGACTCGAAACGAAAAGAGAAGCAGGCTTAAAGACAAACATGAAAAATTATTTATATTTTATTTATACATTAGAAAAAGAAAAAGGCTGCAACAAACAAGACCTTTAATAAAATTGTGTGGGATACTTAGGACCCAATTATTTTTTTATCCAATTAAATGCATCTTTCACAATACACCCACATGACATTTTACAATTCAAGACAAAAACCCGGTCACTTCATCCTCGCTGCAGATGTTTGACCATCAGATTTCATCAAGACATTTCATACAGTAACGGCCAACAACTACCTCCTCCAAGGTCAAGCATTGAAATATCTTGTAGATAAAGAAACCCCCCCTTGAGTGGAGCTCATGCACTCTGATGCCATAGAGGTAGATACGGCATTAAAAAATACCAATACTTGATGTTAAAATGTGTGCCAAAAAAAAAAAGACGTGAATTACAGATGCAATTTATGCAACAAGTTGAACCTTTTTAACTCCGCTATACAGCTACTTTCTATAATGCCGTGGTGTCTCAAGAGTCACCTACAAACTTCAGGTTAAAAGTCACGTTCCTTAACCACCACCAATCAAACTGCCATTAGTCTAAACAAGTACCCAACATTTCATTTACGAAAAGCAATGACGCTTTCCCCACGTTGGACAAATGCTGAATTACTTAACTTCCTTTATTTCCTCATTACTTCAGTTTTACACAATCAGTGCATGCTTCGCAACCGGTCCTCCGCACCCCGTCTTTGTCAAGACCCACCCGCTTACAAAGCGTCACCATGGCCGTCTGTAACTCAGACAGCAGCGGCACTTCTGTGGAAAGATCTGAGGTTTCCATAGCGCAGCACCTTTGGAAATCAGACCTCATTTACCACCATATTTCCCCTGCCAGCTGTTCCAATCCGCCAAACAGTTCTGCAACTTGCACACACACCAGATCTTAGTTCATTTCCTAATCCCTCCTTAAAACGCCGTATAGTTGCAAAGCCCTGTGTGTAGACCAACAGCTAAAAACACTCAAACACCCTGAGGTACCCAGATTTTGGGATGCAGCACTTAACGTTAACTACAGAAATGATCATTATACCGAAATACTGCTTTTTAGATAAAAGAAAGACGGGCAACAGACTTATACAAACACACACAACAATGCATGATGAGCGGTCACAACATGCTAAATAAAAATGTCAAATTTAACCAAAGTGAGTCGAAGAGCTCCCCACCCTGGGCAGGTCGGGTTGTCACACCCGTGTCGAAGCTTTTTGCCCTCAACAGGACTACATTTCCCAAGCACGCAACAGAAAGAAGAAAAAAAAAAAAGCAGACTATACTATGATTAAATGTCGCAGCTCAGCCTCCTGTTGGTAAAGGCCAGACAAAACGGACCATCTTTCATCTCTCATAATGTTCCAATCACAGCATGTTAAGTGTTAGAGCTTCCTGAATGAAACATTAATACACGTTTAAGGTTAAGGCCTGGACAGACTAATTTTACCAGGTATAAAATAGACTATATTAAAACGTTCATTACCTACCGATCTTAAATTATGTCGATTCAGCACCCTATTACAAATTGACGCATTAAGATATAAAATGCGTGAACAATATCAAGTAAAATAAAAACTGATAACCCACCAAAAAACTACATCCTAAGAACAAACCAAGCTACTAATAAACACGAAAGGGGTGAGGCAAATATTTCTCCAATAGTAAATCAGTGTGCAAAGTCCATACTTCTTCAAACCACAACATCTCTGGAATTCTGTTCTGCACCCAAAAACCGGAAGAACTGTGCATCGTGGCCTCTTTTGCATTCCTACTTTTCCCGGTGGGTACACCAGAACACGGCTCATTTCATTCCACAGGTGATACGCAGGTGTGAAGGGCTTCCAGTTCTGAGGCACCATCAGACATGAAAGGTCAGAGGCTTGTATAAGAAAAAAAGCAAAGCATGTGCTCATTTCCCACCAGCCATGATCTTGAGATACTGAAGTGCATTGTGGGCCGCGTTGGCACGGGCGGCATCCTGACTGGTCGCGAAGCCGTGGCACACGGTTATGGGTTGGGTGGACAGCTCCACCAGACACTGGCACAGACCGCTGAGACTGGGTTCCTCTGGGGGAGAAGAGAGGACACTCAAACTGTGGCACAGGCACGTACTGAGGGGTTAAAGTACAGGCGTCATTACGTCATTTCTAAGGACAGGAAGGAGACATTATGACCGACAGATGTTTAGCTTTAGCGTCCTAGCATAGCTTCAAGGAATTTGAGTTTTAGAAATGCCAAGAGGCAATTACGTAAAGAATGGTACAAATAATTAAAACAGCAGATTTATGGGCAGAATTTCACCGAGTTTGTACCCTTAAACGACGAGCATACACGACGCGTCCTTTTGAGGCCGGGGCGCGGGTACGCTAACGAGGGGAGCTCTCGACGGGGCCTACCCAAATCCAGGTAGCTGACGTCGAAGCGCTGCTCCTCCGAGAGCTCGTTCAGGATGGAGCAGAAGTTGGAGCTGGGGAGGCCCAGGGGGAGGCCCAGGGGGTGGCTGCGTAGCTGCAGGATCTTCTCCCCCGCAGAGTTCCGGAGAGAGTCCCACGTGCAGCCAAAGCCCTTGCATTTCCCCCCCTCCAGTCTGTTGCCCAAAGCCTGGCCAGAGGAGGAAGGAAAAAAACTTTTTTAAATCGAGGGACTATAACGACACACGTACGAGCAAGCAAGTCATGACAACAAATGGCATTTGAGTATGCTTAAATTTCACACTTGCGCTGCCTATACTCAGACGACTAAAATTTTTAAAAGGGGGGGGGGCGAGTCATTGAAACGGCTTTCAAAGACATTGTCGAATTCATGACCGAACGTGCCCCATTTCTGGTCAGATGGGAGTGGATCTGACCGCGCAGCGCGTCGCACCATGCTGAAGGTGTCGTCCTCAGCGTCAGCCTCATGGCTGCTGCGCAGGTCCACCGGGACGTCATGGATACGGGACAGCATCTTCGCCGCGGCGTTGCGCTTAGCCAGCTTCTTCGACGTGCCGCTGCCTGAGGAAGCCAGGAAACCGCACGGCACCGGTCAGCATGGCAACCATCGCTACAGGACGTTTAGAGTAAGTGGGGGGGGGGGGGGGATTATGAAAAACTTGCAAGGGAAAGAGTAAGGGCAATAAACCAAGAAACCAATCAAAACAAACATCACACCCCGACGGTAAATGGTTTA
>JAOYSI010000817.1:0-17787 GCA_025775065.1 Hiodon alosoides
CCCGCCCCCCCCCCCCCCCCCCCCCCCCCCCCGGGCCCGCGGGCGGCGCCGTCGATGGGAAAAACCGGCCTCCTCGTTCATAGATGAACTCGAACCCTGAACGCCTGTGAGTCAGATTTCCTTCGGCAAAAATCGACAACCTTAATCTGGCTTTAGGTAGATTTTGCTGTTTGAGCTTTAATAAACCACACTGCACACATATCCACCGGTTTGCTATCCGAGAGGAATTGTTTACATTGTAAAGTGTGATGGAAGAGGTGGGGTGTTTCAGTTCAGTTCACGGTGTGCTAAACTGACGCTCTCCTTACAGAAACAACATGCGAGCCGATTCCTTTGTTTGTGTAACCTGAGACCAATGTTACAGGAAAGTCTTGCAGGTCCTTTTCTGTTCCCTGGCTTGCCTCCTAAAACGAAAACGATAGCCTAATAAAGCTATTGTATACCTTTGGCGCACTGTTACATTTATTTTTTTTACAGTCTGCATAGTTAAATTACTCGTATGATTCTATGTCACTAGAGCAACCGCTATATGTGGGTGTGTGTATTATTTTGTTGAATTACAGAATTCTTAATATAGCAACTTAAGATGCAATTTGCCCATTGGTCAGAGTATTGTACTGGATCACTCAGTTGATAAAAGGGGAAATTGTCATTGATACATCTTTCATGCCTCCGTTATATAGTGGGTTAATTCGATTAGACGCACCCAGTCACCGCGGACCAAACCTCTCGTCTCAGAGCTGTCTGCGGGCCTGCTTAGGCACTAAGCGGGTGCAGAGGGTATCGATTTTAGCATAATCTATTTATATGGTGTTTTCCAAAATATCAGTATCTGTCTTAAGTAGTGATGTGTCACACTTACAATTGCTCTGCTCTGACACGAGGAGAGAGTAGGTTTGTATCCCAGGCTGGACCTTGGTTTCTGTAGTCTCTGAATGGGTTACATAAACTGCGCTGCTTGATGGTACAATGGAACTCGTCCTTGATGAGGGTAGTGTAAGGGTAACTTGAGTTCATTATGTAATTTCATTTGTCCCTCAGAAGCACTGGCTGTGCGCTGCCTAAACGGGAGATCAAGCTTTTAGAAGTGTCGGTTCGGTAATAGGGCGGGGGGGGGGAGGCACTGCAGGTGTCCTGACCCTCCGTTCCCTCTCCCCCTCTGTCCCGCGGCAGTGGGTGCGTAACCCGGGGCTGCGGCGGGAGAAGAGGACGCTGCTCGGGGACGTGCTGTGCTTCCTGCTCATCACGCCGCTGGCCACCGTCTCGGGCTGGCTCTGCCTGCGGGGCGCTGTGGATCACCTCCACTTCTCCAGCCGGCTGGAAGCCGTGGGCCTCATCGCCCTCACCGTCGCCCTCTTCACCATTTACCTCTTCTGGACCCTGGTGAGCCCCATATCCTGTCTGCGTGGCTCGCTGCAGGTGTAGTCTGGGCCGGTGGCATGGGACACAACCGGGCTCTGTGTGTCCGTATATACGTATGTGTAGTGGATTGTGCAGTCTTTCCCCTTCAGCAATATAGATCAGCAATATAAGTACCACCGAGCCTGTTGAAGACCTAACCAGTTTGTCCCCCCTTTGTGGAGATTCGGGCCTGGTTAAAAACATGCTTTCTCTCTCCGGCAGGTGTCACTCAGGTATCACTGCCGCCTGTACAACGAGTGGCGTCAGACCAACCAGAAGGTGGTGCTCCTGCTCCCCAACCCCCCGGGCCAGCTTTCAGCGCGGCGGCCTCTGATGGACCCGCCCTCTGTGAAGCGCCACTCTAAAGAGTCCGTGGTGTGAACTCAAGAAGGGCGGGATGGGGGATTGCCACTGGACCCTGGGGAGGTTGAGCTACCCTCAAGTCGAGGAAGGGGGCGCACAGGGACGCTTTGCTCCGGAAAAGGGGCTGCAGGCCCGGGACTGATGTGTTTGGGGCCTTCTATGACCGAACTTGAGCATCTGACGACTTTTGAGTCCATTACAAAGCGTGAAGACCTGCTCCACTAGAGTGCAGAGCTGTAACTTCCTGTGACGCCAACGCGTCCCCGTAGTCACGGCACATTCTGTTCTGCTGATGGTGACGACAAGACAACAACCAAGTGTTCACGACGTCAGCCTGTCCAGTAATTCATGGCAGAAGTATTTTGCATGCAAGACGGATGGTAAAACAAAACGGTTTTTGATGTAAATCTTTTTAGCCCGGTAGCTAAAGCTAAGACTGAAGAGGTATAGGTCTCGTGTTTGTAAATTAATGAAAGGATTGAGTTACACAAATCTGAATGTCAGTGCGTGAAGGTTTAGACAGTTTTTCCCCTCTGTAAACTGAACCAAATACAGGAAAATATCTGAAGTAATATCCACTATGTGAAGCTTTGGAAGTTGCTTGAAATGTTTTCTAAGTATTCTTTTGTGGCTGAAGGTCTGTACACCTAGGATGGAACTAACTTACTTACCTTAACCACCCTAAACCGAGGGAAATATAGAGATCAGCTCCAGTTGTTGGAGTCTTATTTTTCACAGGTCATACAAATGAATGCCAGTAATCCATTCTGTCTTAAAAAATATTTTTTTAAATACACACTAAAATGTGTAACATCCGTAAAGCGTTACAGCGAAGCTGATTTAAAAAAGGGAATTTTGTTATTTCCCACAATGCCTTCATGCATCTAAAATACTGACTTAAGCGGAATTTGATACTTTCGGAGTCTTAATTGTTATAAAAGCACCATCTTTGCTGTTAAAGATGGGCCTCACAGACAACTTAAAAGGACCAGACCAGCACTGAACCAAAAGGAAAATGTAATCAAATTGTTGTTGTATTGTATTTGAGGACAACCACTTCGATGGGGACTGGGAGTCCCCCGTCCACCACAAAATTCATGTGTGTCCAATGACTGTCGCATTGCAGGCGTTCTTCGCAAACCCCGAACGTCGACCAACGGTGTCTCCAGTGCTCACCTCATCCTGGCTCTGAACTCGATTTTAAAAATGCTAGATATTATATTCACCCATCTGTATGTCGTTCAATAAAAATCTGAGATGTTTTTTTATATATATCTATATGTATGTATGTATGTATGTATGTGTGTGTGTGTGTGTGTGTGTGTGTGTGTATATATATATATACAATCACACTGTCACATTCAATTTTATTTCCAGTCTAGGGTTGTGATGAAGTGATTGCACTGTTTTACTTGCTCACTTTTTAAAATGTCATAAATTGTAGTTTATACTATTGTGTCGTTAATTTATTTCACCTAGCGCTATGGAATTGAGCTAATTTTTTTTTAAGTAGTCATCGATTACGTATCTTTTGTTGCCTGCAGTAATATATTTAGGAGGTGCGAAGTTGCAGGCCGCAACGGCTTTCTGAAAAGCGTTATTTGACTACATTTTTGCCGGGACAACAGACTTGGAAATGTATGTTATTTACAGTGGAAAGCTGCTTAATGTTGCACAACTTTATTAGAACCTTATTATAACCTTCTCAGACTGTTTTTCTGGACAATTTTTTTTTTTTTTTCTGGACAATTGAACATTAGGTCAGGATTGTCTGCCAGGAAACCCATGACTGCTGGTTTTAGTGATATCCTTCTGCGCAGACTGAAATTCTTAGATAATGGTTGACTTAATGGTTGATAGTGCCTTTTTAGTGCCAATTTTTACCACAGAATATTTGCTAAAGCAGTCCAAGGTCAGTCCCCCTCTCAAGGGTGGGATTTGAACCAACAACCAAGGATTATAAAGTATTAACCAATGGCTCTCAAGACTGAATCTAGAGAACTGGAGTTTCAACCCCAAAGACTGTGACACTATCTTTACAGCCGTTTCCTTATTTCCATTCAACAAATATTAACTTTCACTGTGACATCTTTTCACATAACTTAATTATGAACTACTTTGCCGATATTGCTCAAGCAGAGGATCGACAGACAACTGAACAAGTTTATAGGAGAGTTATCTGGTATGCAAATGTTTGTTCTGAATGAGAACATTATTTACAGATTAGCAGATGTGTGGGTGCTACAACGTCAACCCATGCAGATGACTAAAAAGTGCTGGAGAACACACACAACACTGGGAGGGGGGAGGGGGTGAGAAGGGCCCACCATAGTCATAGGGATAACGACATCTGAAAACGTCATGTGGCAGATAACATAAAATGGATAATGAAACCTTCCGTTAATCTCCAAAATTGATTCTCACTGAAGGAAGCAGTTGGAGTTTGTCAAAAGGGGAGACTCGGGGGGGGTTCCAGTAAAATCAGAGCACCGGGCAAGACGGCTGGTCGTTTTTGAGAGAGCTTAGTTATTACTTTCCTTTAGTGAGGACCTGTTTCATCGCCAAAAAGCACAAGGTGTTTGTGGGATTTTGGTTCCAACTAAGAGAAGTGCAGTCGAAATCAAAAGATTTGTCTCCACCAGGACCATTCTGCCCCCTTGTGGTCAACTTTTATATTAAATTCTAGAACTGGGTTGGCTTTTTAAAAAATGTAATCAGTCTGAATACATGGTTCTGAATGTAATCAGAAACATATTCTTTTACTTTAGTTAAAATGATTCACTTCCTTAGAATACATCATATTTTTTAGATGAGACATTGAACTCAATCCCAACCATTAAAAAAAGCAGAAACCTAAAGATTAAATCTAAAGACTAAAATTACTTCTCTTCTAATCGCTTTGTTCTCCCATTGGCTGCTGTTAATTGAACCAAAGATGTGCTAAACTGAATACCTATTTTATGCTACTTTTTAACACAAACCACAGCTTAGATACTGCATACAATGTAGTAACATTTTATGGAGTCAAAAATGACATTTGCACAAACATTACACTGTTTTTTTATCTGTCCATTGTGTCTATTCCAAGCATCACATTTGGAAGGAATCCTGTCCTACACTTTCTCCGCTATGTCAAAACAATTAATAATTTCATTGATAGACCAAGAACAATTTAATATTTAAGAATGATTTTCCATTAAATAATTTAATTTGAATAAACTTTAGATTAAATCAGAAATGTACTCCAAATGTTCCAACATTGTCAATTGGGTGGAAATCAAAGTTGTGAGCACTGTCCTCATTGCTTTAATGGGCTACAGCCAGTTAATGGGGTGAGTTAGATACCACCCGTCGTGAATCCTCTTCCTTGCCTTGTGAACAACTTGTAACCGTAAATCACTCCCTTAACCCTTCAAACTACCGCCATTTACAAACAATTCATAACAATAATACTTCTGATAAGTTGCATTTTATATTACACTAAGCCTTTTTAGTGCATTTCTGATGCACAGGTTTATCACTGTGCATCCAAATGTTAATGTTACCCCAATTAGATGCTAGCTATGTGGCTACAAATATTAAACTTGCCTTAATACCCACGGTCAAATTTTTTAAAACTTTAAAGCCTGCTTTACCTGCTAGCTAACGTTAATGCACAACCCTAGAGGGGATTTGTTGTTTAAGGTTAGAAGTGGAGTGCATTGATGCAGACATGATCTTCTTGGATGGCTAACAAATAAATTATAATACAGACAATGAATCAAATGAAACTATTACATTTTACTGAGCACATTTAATTTTGTCATTTAGGATTCTGCATTTGACACGCAAGGGAGAAACTGTAACCAAGTAACAACCAAGTAATTCAAAATCAAAATTTTATTGTTTCACGTTTTACATAAGATTATCACCTACATTTCAATGTATCCAATGACTTGCCCATCTAAACTATATTTAGAGAAAAGAGAAAAACTAAAACATTCTAAAGACTTTAAAAACGGCATTTAAAATTTTTTTAGGATAGAAATGTAAAAAAGTAAAGTCACAGCACCTGGAGGAGATGACTTGCCAAAGCTGTCTCCCTGTTAAATACCTGTCAGTTTCTCACCAAATCTATGAAAATCATTCCTCCGTTTAAAACAGATTTTGGTTTCATACAAAACATTAGTGTATATGATTTCACAAAAATAATGTATCAAAATGGTTTACAATCTTCTGCATTTGAAACGGTCAAAGATTCACATAGTCGTTTGTAATATAATAAACTTAAGGAAGAAAAAGAATTACAAAATTGTTGTGTTTCAGTTGGCAGCCAAAGTCGCTGTTGAGGGACGTGGTGCTGGGTCGTTACATGATGGAACACCCTCTCTTAGCAGCGCGTGGGTCTCCCTGGGGAAAAACAATTAACACGTTCCATCAAACAGCTAATTGGCTTCTCCATCTTCAGAAAGTCTTGTGGCAGCAGTACAATACACTTCCAGTCTGGTTTTGGAGGACTGTCTCCTCCAATCCTAGTCGCCTATGAGCCACCCGTCTTTTTACACTCTGCAGGCTACACAGCTACACAGATAAAACCCTGCTGATTTAACCCACCCCAGTCTGGGTGGAGCTCAGCCACTTGTGAGCAGTCTGGATAGTAAATTTTACTTTTCATTAGAGGCCGTTTTAAAAGAAAAGAATTGGCGACAGAAACGAAACTGCTCATTTCACAAAGCATTCATTTCTGGTTTAAACTTCTCTAAACAGGAACAGGAGACCACTTCGTTCTAGTGCGAGTTCACAGGAAGCTGATGAGTTACACTAAGAAAAATGCCAACATTAAAACATGTTCGGACTGAATATAATTTACCAGTTGTGGTATTAAAACGAACTGGATGCTCTTCTGAAGGGCGAGCAGCAAACCACTTTACCTGCTGGTGAAAGAGGTCTTCTTCGATGATCTCCGTTTCATCATCGTATTCTTCCTCTCCCAGCTCTTCCTCTGAGGAGGTCTTGAACACAGTGGTCCTCTGAGCCACCTCCTTTAAAATGGAGAGCACACCTTTAAGTTCAGCGACAACCCCCACCAGAGGACAGACCTGACATTGCAGCCCCCTCGCCCTGACTCCAACAGGACAGAGAGCCTTACCTCGCCCTGAGGGTTTTTCAGCACCACTTGGACATCCTGGCCGGTGCCCCAGGAGCTCTGGTTCTTCCAGATGAGGTCAGTGGGGGGACTTGAGCTCACGCCCGCGTTGGAGGCCCAGATCTGTTAACACATAGAAGGATAATGTTTGAGCGCAGACACACGCACACACGCACACAGTTCCGTGCTCCTCTCTCTGTATAATATTACCCCAAAAAGACAGTAATCAAAAAGCTGTAAACACTAAAACCCAAATAGAAGTATTTAATGACCGCCCAATTCTTAAATCATAATAAAATCCAGTAAAGCATCGATGTACAAGAGCGTATTAACTTGAGGACTTTTGCAGTAGGTTTCGGTATGAAGAGCGTTTGTGTCGTACCGTGACTTTCTGCCCCGCTCTCAGGAGGTATTTCGGAGTGAACTTGTAGGTTGCAGAGACAATTCCAATGGTTCTGGTCATCTCAAAACCACCCATGGGTTGGTCCTGCAGGAGACAACACACACTATGAAGCGAAAGGAAGAAGGCAAGGAGCCACATGGAATATGAGTAGAAAGAAAATTAAAACCGAGAAATTTTCGAAACATATGTTTGAGGAGAATTTACCGGTCGCTACCACTGAGTAAACCCTATAGAAGATTTGCTTCTCAAGTTGTGTACATTCTCTGGGTTGCCAAATATGTGGTACTCTGGTGAAGCTCATTTTAAACTTTTTCACAGCGCTTACACAACGCTACTGGAATGTTCACATACGAAAAAAACAACCCCCAACATACGATATGCAGTCCAAAAAAAACAGGAACTACTCCCGCTTACATTTCGCGACTGTTTAGAAATTCTCTGCATTTACTGTAAATATCATGCAATGCCAGAGAGATCCCCATTCGGGTTCCACCCATACTCTATAACCTCAACAAGATTTAAAGATCTCAGATAAAGGCAACGCGTACAAACGCCGCAGACGGAAGAATCCTCACCTGGTCGGATGTGTTCTGAAGTCGGATGAACTTCCCGTCCACGTCCAGCTCGTCGATGCACACGCTCCCGGTGGCGGAGGCGGAGTGGGCGATGCTGACGCTGCTGCTGGCCTCCGACTCCTCCACGTCCACGCGCTTGCGCTTGCCCCGGGTGGTGCGCACGCTGCGGCTGGAGGAGGCTCGGGACACAGTCACCCTGGATGAGGGGCTGGGGGACAGCTTCAGCCTGTGGGGAGACCAGAGGGAGGATGGCATACGCGAAACAGACGCACAGTGGGGAAATCGTGGTCCATTGTAAACCAGTCTGTTGATGACAGATTGAAGGACGTTCACCTCTCCTCCTCTCCCTCCAGCAGCTTCCTGTAGGCGTTTATCTCCATGTCCAGGGCCAGTTTGACGTCCAGCAGCTGCTCGTACTCATCCAGCTGCATCTGCATCTTGGCGCGGATCTCCGCGATCTCCCGCTCCTTCTCAGCCAGGATCCTGCGGCTGGAGTCTCGCTCCTGGGCCAGAGCCGCCTCCAGCTCGTTGATCCGGTCCTGCCATCCACGGGTCTGCAGGGCACACGGGGAGAAAACACAGCCTAAATTCTCTGTTGCACACTGTAGGCACACCCGTCGGGAACCAGCCTGGAAGGAGATGCGGGCAACACCTAGTAAACCTACAGTGCCCGTGATCAAAAGGAAAATGCTGCAGTTGAACAGTGCCAGACAAACCCAACTGCGAACCCCATTTAAAAGGGCCCAATGCCGATACCCCAGACACATGATGAACCGAGCTAAGGCAGCGGTAGTTGGGCACCCCTTACCTCCTTCTGCAGGCTGCCCAGTTGAGCAGAAAGGCTCTCCATGCGCAGGCGAGCCTCCTTCAGCTCCTCACGGGCCATGTTCGCTGACGAGCTGTTCATCTCCGAGGACAGGCGGGTGTTCTCAACCTGCAATCACAATTCAGGCTGTTCAGTGGAGGCAATGCACAATGAAACAACTGAAGGTCATAAAGAGGAACTCACCGAAGTGTCATTTCTTGACAAAACCCCAAGCAGGAAGTGTGTCACAGAAGAAAAAAAGAAAATCTTGCCGTGGCAATCATCAGCTACATTCAGTAAGCCGAACATATTTAAGGTTCGTCTTTGCAACTTAATACAACACATCAATTTTGGATACGAGTTGTAAAAACTACAAAGCACCAACCACTTCCTCTTTTTTTCCCCCAGTCCCAATAAAGAACATTACGCCATGATACACAAGGCCTCAGACGCCCATTCTGGATAGACATGCATTTAAAAACGGATCTGCCGTATTGAATATGGCACTTGGTGGTGGTGGTGGAGGCCTGATGAAAGCAGAAGATGTCCTTCTCACCTTGGCCCGGTAGGTCTGCTCCATCTCGTCCTTGTACAGCTGGACCTGCTCGTCGTGCTGCTGCCGCATCTCCGTCAGGGCCTGGGCCAGCTTGAACTCGTATTCAATCTGCCTGCCGGAGTCCACCTCCACCAGGCGGGTCTCGTGCCGGCGCCGCGTGTCCTTGATTTCCTGGCAGACAAAGCGGTCGCGCTCATGGTGCTGCCCGGGCCCAGACGCTCAGCAGCACTTTCGAAGAAGAACGGGCCTTATTGGCTGCTGGCCCAACTTTCCCACTAGTACCCTGTAGTGCACTCCCACTGACCGGTTTCTACAGTATGCGTGGCTTGTTTCCAGTCAGTAGACAACACCCCTCTTATTCATGATTAAATCTACCAAAATAAAAGGCATGCCGGCCCCTGTAGGTTATCGCCCCCGGGGAGACTGGAATCTATTCTTATTACAATAGATCATCAACGAGCCCACTGAGGAGTAAATGGGACAATACTAATAGGCACCTTTTTTGTGCCACAACAAAAAATGGTCAGCCAAAGAAAATGCTGATCTGCAAATGCCTTTAAGAGAACCCACGTAAAAAGTTGTAATGAACCGCAAGACGTGGTGCTCACCTCTTCAAACATGTTCTTGCGAAACTCGAGCTCCTCTGCCAGGCTCTGACAGCGGTTTTCAAGGTCCACCCTCAGAAGGGTCTCCTCTCCCAGCTGCTTCTTGGCCGAGGCAAGACTTGCGCCCAGCTTGAAAGTGGAACAGAGTAAGTGACCATGTCAGCAGCTGCGTAACCAGAGGCACAACAGCGCCCTCTGCTGGCAAAGCATCAGAAACATTAGGATAAAATAACTTCAAAGCAAACATTTGTTTAATTTCCTCTAGAATGTATGGTTGAAATTCACTGATGAAAGCTGAACTGCAACCATTAGGTTTACCCTTACTGAAAAGAGTTGCATGCATGTGTCAAAACTTGCACGCGTCCTCCAGAAAGCACACGTTTGGCGCAGGCTGAGCAGTACCTCGTGGAGCTGCTCTTGGACGTCCGCAAAACTGGCCTCCAGGGCTTTTTTCTCAGAGAGTGTGGTCGCCAGTACGGCCTCCTTGGAGTTGAGCGCAGCTTCCAGGTCCTTCAGCCGGGCCTGGGATCCAGCGAGGTCCGAATCCTTCTTAGCGTAGCTGCAGAGAGGGGTTAAGGTCAGAACAGAAGGAGTGTGATGGCCATGGCAGAAAATGTGCCCAAATCAGGGCAAATAGCAGGAATAACAGGATTTCATCCCAAAGGCCTCAGGACCCATTTCACAGAGGGACCAGAACAGTACTGGGAGGGGGAGTTAACAGCAAAGATTGACCATGGATCTGCAAAACAACATTGCTCTGTTCGGAGCTGATTGGCACAAAGATGAGAAACACTAAGGACTCTTCTCAGGTAATGGTTAGATTAGGATAAACAAAACACAGAGCAGGGCAACATTGAAAAAATGTGACAAGCCAATGGAGGGGAAAAACTAGAGCTAATGAGCTGGAAAACCGTTTAAAAACAAGGAAGACGTCACCAGTGAGAAACAGCAGTGCAATACATCCCTTTTATTTTGTTCTAAACGCCTTTCTAAATAGAAACAAGATTCACGTAAAGAGCATCTTCATTAAAACCCATCCTGGAACAGCGTGAACATAGTCTGTTCAATTTACAAACCAGTGTAAATAAATTCTCAATGAAACCTGTCATTAATGTTGCGTTGTTGGGACGGCCTTTGATAGGTTGATAGTAACAACCGGGCAGTTTGGATCCACCGCCTGTGATGCCCTAGGAACGAATAGGAAGGCATACGAGTCCCTCGCCTCCCGAATTCTCCTGAAAACAATACCCTGTCCTGTGTGTGGAAGGAGAGGGAAAGTCAGCAGGAAATTGGGTGTCTGTCAAGGCCCTACAAGCAAAAGACTACAGATGCACACATAAAGCCGCTGTGTTTACTCTGTGGACCACCTGTCAAGGTGTGTCAACACCTACCATAAAGCTAGAGGAAACCTCTTTATGTACTTACAGACCCATTTACAGATTCTACCGCTAAAGATTAATCCACTTATGAACCATATTTTCACATTTTAGCAGTTGTGGCCATGAGAGTCATTACAGGTCAATGAGTCAGTTTTTGTTCTAGCCAATCCATCAGTTCTGTAAATCGGCTCATCTCATCTGACAAAAGCCAATAGAATCCATAGACCCCAAGGACTGGAGCCGTCTTTCACCCATGAGTCAATATTCTTACAAAAGGGGTGACCTAACCCTAATCCTTCGAAAGCTAATGAGCTGCTTTGTCAATTTTATTTTTGAGGGGTGACTGAACTGATAAAGATGTTTTCCTCAACTGTTCATGTGATCTTGTTTTTGGGTCTGGAATGAACTTTTGGGGGAGGGATTTCCTAGCCCACAGCCTGAAGGCAGGAGATGTGGGAGGGTCCGAGCAGTGCCTAGGTAGAGCAGAGAATTTCAGGAATGTAGCCAGAATGCCTGGCATTCCACACACTTCCAGTTGACAGAAAAACAAGACTGTTTCAAAGCCAAGATTTTCTAGACAAATGTAAACAGAAACAGATGCTAGAAGACCAATAAAATAAGAAGGGAAAGCCAGCAGAAAAACTGTATTAATTTCCTTTTGGATAAATGTGAAAATTTTTTGGTATTGGTCATTAGATTATGTTTGAAGTACCATCCAAGAAAGGAGTGGTAGACCCTCAAGAGTACACTTTTCACAAGAAACTGGCAGAACAGATGGTCCCAGAAGTACAAGTTAACAACCTCCCACAGCTGCCCTGTCACTCAACACAAGGCCCTACAAAGCCATTCCTTCAAGACCTCTATACAGCTAACACGTCTACACGCCCCAACCACGACAAAAGCCTCTAATTAACTCAAACCAGACAGCTCTTGTATCATGCAATTTTTTCACAACCGGTGACAGACAATCATTTCATCAGCATTTTACAGTGACGACTACGACTTCCACTGACCACCTGATTTGCAAGCAAAGAGTCATTCGACATGCAAATTCAAGATACTTTTTCATTGCAGATATGGATGTAAAAGCTCTGGTCAGGCCAACAGCAGCTTACGGGTTTTACTATGCCGAATACACACTTGTACCATTCCAAAAAAAGAGACTGCATTTCTCCCACAAATGAATAAATGAATAAATCAAAATCAATCAATCACAGCTTCTTGGCCATATCCACAAAGCTGTAGCAGCAACTAAATGGACACGTTTAAGAAGGACTTTTTGTTCAACAAATGGAGCATATGTTCAATTTAATCTCCAGACAGGTGTAAAACTTGCTGTTTCTGTCAGTCAAACGGCTGGCCAAAAGCTTGCTTTCAGTCTTCACACACTACGGGTTGAACTGTGCCAAGATGTGTAGTCACATGTTACTGCAAGACTGCATTCATAACAACTCGAGCATGCCTGGAAGAAGCAGATCTGTAATGTTGCATCACATTGACAAAAACTGGGAGCAAAACTGGTCCAGGGGGGAAAGTATTCCATTTGTTGCACAGAAGTGAAAGGACACTATCTCCTCGCTCAATCTCAAAAGCGAGACGTTATCAATGAGGCCTACTGGTTTTTCCTCACAGACACACCCACAAATGCATACACAGCATTACAAAGGCAAACGGTGGACTCCAGCTCACAGCACGCAGCAAACTTGCAGCCAAGCATGGAAACCTTTCCAGTCATCCTGGAAGGCCACTGACCAAGAGACGTTTGGATTTTCTCTTCGCATTATATGGCTAAATTAACTCATTAGATTCAACATCCACATGACAAGTCACATGTACTTCGTTTTGGCCAGTTTAGCACAAGTATGCCGTGTACGGTAACATTTATCAAATTACATTGACACAACTACTCAAATGCTTCCATACGAATATGCAAGAGTAGCAACAATCTCACTGACTTTACTTCAGTACAGTTGCTGTAGGGCACACCATTAGATACGCACAAATCACCATTTACTGGATAAGTCACAGACGACCGACAAGGTAATCAATAGCAATGAATCAATTAATAGTAGCAAATTTATATGAAAATGAACATTTGCCAAAACCTTGCAAGTAGCTCCTGCCACCTGCGGCTTCAGTGTAAACAAAAAGCACTGTAAACAGGGTAGCAAACGCTTAAGATGCTGAGCCTATATCAAAGTAGGTGTATACTGACATAGCAGAAACATGACCCTAGCATCCACCGCAAATAAACACCAAGGATAAAACCAAAAGCCATGGTTCACAAGCAACTTATGGTTTGTAGCATGAAAAAAAAATTCAGCATTAAGAAAAGTACTTTGAGATGATCGCCGCATGCCCCCTAAGTGAACAAAGTTTAAATGAGGAAAAAAATATTTTCTATTAGAAAATAGTGACATGATTATGAATCCAACAGTTATGTAAACAGTGCTGTAAGATTTGAAAGACAGTACAGGGCGTGGAGGCTCTTAGTGGTCTCACTTCTGAAGGACCAGCTTCACTAAAACAACCATTACTAGCTGCTGTACATTCACTTTTTACTCATTTTTGAGCGACACACCGCATTTCACCCCATAAACTCAAAGGGCATCTTCTAAATATGCAACAAAAAGGCACCACTATCATGCGCTGCTCAAGCCAAAGCAAATGTGGGTCTGGTTTATTGTGCATTAAACTCTTCACACTAATCCAGAGGGCAGTGCGGGAAAATAATTTGGCAACACTTAAGAATCCCCACACAACTATGATCAAATTCCACGGAAATGTCAAGAAATCAAGGTTAATGCCCCTCCCCCTTCACTACCGAAAAGGTGTGGCACTGGGAAAACGGAAATAAATCCAACCAGATAGTTTAACTTATGTAATGTGCTTTTAGCAAGCATTGAAAAAATAGGAAACGGGTGGGTGGTTGGGGGGGGAATTATAAACACGCTGAAAGTAAGAAGAATCCAACTTGCTGCAAAACTGTGCCAAACCAGCGTTATTAGTTAAATCTAACAATTTCAGTACACACCTTGTTACTTAAGTATAACTCGATACAATAATATTTACAATACATATCTCAAGCTGGCAGATGTCGCGAAGACACAAAATTGACCAACTTACTTTTGTAGCAACTGCTCATGCTCGGCTTTGATCTTTCCCAATTCGATTTGCAGCCTCGCGCGTTCTTTTGCGGTGTCATCCAGGGATCTCCTGGTGTCGGCGAGCTCGGTCTCATACAATGATTTCAAACCAGTGAGTTCTCGACTTCTCACTTCTTCTTTTTCCGAAATCTGAAGGTGAAGAACGCTGTTCTCAGACTCAAGACTTCGAACCTTGTCGATATAAATAGCCAATCGGTCGTTCAGGTTGCTCAACTCTTCCTTTTCTTGCAACCTGGATATCCTCGTGGGACTCAAAGGAGTGCTGGTGGTAGAACGGGTGCTTATTCTTTGCCCGGCCGGGGTTGAAGTTGCCGTTGCCGTTGCCGTCGCCATTGTAAGAAAAATGCAGATTCAAATAATAAGATCGATACTTCCTAATAATAACGAGGGTAAAAAGCGTGCACAAAAATGTATAGATAACGATAGCCTTTGTATTGTGAAGAATTAATTCGCCAGGAGAATATATATGGTTAGCCAAAGCAAAACGTTAATAAAATGTGTATTGGCTACTTTATCAGATAGAAGAAATTTCGGTCAAGCCGCGTTAAAATAAAACGTGCGATTTTTCTAAACACTATCGGTAATTACTTATCGCAAGCCGGTAAAAAGCTAGGAAACGATTAGAAAACCATAAAGCGTATAAAAGTGCCTCTCACTTTGTCTTCCAACCGAATGAAAGAAAGGGCTTGACTAATATGGCCGCTCATGAGTATGTAACAGCAACGTGACCATTAGAGACCAATGACTTCTTGCAACGAAACGCGTCCTTTCAACTCCTTTATTCGAGACAAAATTCAAAATAGAAAGAATGCATTTCGTCTTGCGCCAAAATCACTGCCACACGTGGAATTTGTTTGTTTTTCTTTTGTTCCTCAGTAATTTTAAGGACGCATAACAATGGTTCTTTGCGAGACAACGTTTCATATGACATAATCGGTTACTTTCTAGGTGTGCAAAATATATATTTTAACTTCGTGTTTGTAAAGATACTTTGACAGGCTTAGTTTACTTTAAATATGAAACCTCCATGGATTTGACTCCGCACTTTTTTATGAGAGTGAACTTGGCCGCACAAACTGAGATTAAACTGAAAAAGACACCCTAACAAACAATCTGTCGTACATTTAAATAACTTAAAACGTGTTAAATTGCAAAAAACAATGAATATACACTACAACATAAAAGGGCATTCGATGATCTGAGGGCATCTCTTGTTAGATTATTACAGAGCCTTTCCCCAGCCTTGCTTCAGATGCCCTAAGAATCCAATGTTCAACGGTACGTGCACATACATGGGTCTACCAGTGCGGGTCCTAGCTTCCCCGTCGATTTACTTTTAAAAAGTTGTTTATCTTTGTACTTGCGATTACTTAGTACTTCATTTTTACACACTCCAGTCAGAAGTAATGTACAAAGACTGCTCAAGTGTAATTAGCTGTAAATATTATATATTGATGAACAACAAAAACTAGTCTGTGAAATCCAGCAGGGTGGTAAATTTAAGGGGGATAATTCTGATACAGAAAACCAAACCTGTAAAGACAAGTGCAATTTACTCAACACTTAAAGTTAATGAGCATCTTATTGATATTCTTCTGATCCCATAAAATGTGGGACTAGATTATTCTCTTTCGACCTATTCCCAAATCTCTTATCTGAAGTAATGTTATATTTCTAACCAGGCTAAGGTTAACAATGAGGCCCCAAAGCACCGTCAGCTCTCCCTTGATACATACCAATTATCCACCCATGATTACGTGAGGTATGTAGGTATTTATATATATATATATATATTAAAAAAATATATATTTTTTTTTTCCATCCACTAAAGGAGTTTTTCTGCTTGCAGAGGCAATGTTTGCAAAAATACAAGGGACAGTATGGAGAGTGATATATTTCTTTGGACTTCATGCTGGAATCCAGTGTCCTCTGGGCTTAGCATGGCTTCACTTGCAGGTGCATACACTCTCAATAGACATTTACAGAAAACAGAGACATAAATTCCTATTTCCGCTGTCAACAGAATAAATGTCTTTAATTGTGATGTATTTGGAATTTGTTTTTTTTTATTTTGCATTTTATGAACAAAGCAGACCCCTGACAACCTAAATCACGAGAAAATCACATGAACCCTGTGAAATCTTTGCAATGGACTCAAAGATACAACTAGTTAAGTGCCAAACTACATTTTGTCTATGTAATCCTGCACACAACATGAAAACAAACAGCAATGCACAAAAAATTGAAACATTTTAAATTACATGGTACATAGTTTAGATAAAAATGAAAATAATTTATTGTTGTTAGTGAAGTATAAAATGTATCCTCTGGAAATTTGACTGGAAAAATTTAGCTTGAGAAGGGTACCAATTTGAAGCTTTGATCTAAATTATTATTGTAAATATTTTTTATGTGATGTTATATGCACAATATTTCTATACAAATCACTCATTAAAAAGAGATTCCAGCTATAGAAGCTAAACACAGTACATTATGACGTCACCACTTTTCAGATAACCAATTTAATCACTTGTTGGGCAGACGAATACCAGGCCACTTCGCAGGGAGAGAGTTACAGACTTTCACCACTAGGCATGACGCCACGCGGACTGGAAGAGTCCTGCATGAACCAACGGGTTCTCTGACAGATCCTGCAAGGGTTACCAAAGCCTGCTCAACTGGCTTCTACTGACCCCTGGCTTCACGCCAGACTGATCTCATGCTCCTTCTATTCTTGGGCAAGTAGGGACTTCCAGTGACATTTAACTGACACTAGCCAGCACCCCACTGGCTGATGAGGAACGTGTAACTCTGGGGGCAATTAGTCAACAACCTAGGCAGCACATGATTCGTATTTGGATTTTTTTGCGAGAACTGAAGTTTGACAGTATAATTGCTGGACCTGGTCATCTCCCCTATTTGACTGAAATCTTGTAACCCTTTTTCACTAATTCATTCATTCTATCAAGCTTAACCAAAGATTGGTTATTATTAAGCTATATATAATCATTTGCCTGTATTAAAAAACATTAAGTAATCAATTTGGTGTGATACAAGGTGGCATAGTTATTAAAAAGAAACAGATATAAGATGTAATGTTATACTCAAAGAAATTTTGAACATTGAAGATTTTTGCATAGAACATTGGAGTCTGATAATAATTAAATCAAATTGTTTTTCTTTTAATTGTAAAATTCTGCATTTAATCAGAAAAATGTATTTCAGAGTATATTTCAATTTTTTCTATAATACTGGATTACATCAACAGCATAAGGTATTAAATATGAAATTACAGTCAAACTTGTGAACAATCACAACGTTGCCATCCATTTACAGTATCTCACAAAAGTGAGTACACCCCTCACATTTTTGTAAATATTTGATTATATCTTTTCATGTGACAACACT
>JAOYSI010000818.1:0-17356 GCA_025775065.1 Hiodon alosoides
ATATAACTACTGCCAAAAGAAGAGTTCCAATTTGCTGAAGTAAAACACATTGGCCATTGCACTCATACTGTGACCTTCCTAATTAATCTTCTGACTAGTAGGTAGCAACAAAAAGTGGAAACATTTGTAACGTTTTATTATTATTATTGTGATTTTAAACTGCATATTTATCACTAAGCACAGTGTTCTTGTGTGTAAGAAAGCTGTAAGCTATTCTTTTTAGCTCTGGTCAACTTGGTTTTTTTGTAGCCGTTGTAGAGATAAACTACAGTAATGATATTCTCTTGCACTGGGACTCTTGTATTAAATCATCTGCAGGTTCCATCCTGATAAAACAGCATGGAAGAGAGGGAGAGGAACCCAAGTTCAAATGTTCACCTTAATATAACCTAACATGGCCTGATTTCAATCTATTGCTTGCATTGTATGTTACATTGTATGTCAAAGGGTTTGGGCGGAGAGAGAAAATGAAATCTAAATTGGATCACAGGGCCTTGCCTACTTTCTGGCTGGTTTTAAGTGCTGACCGGGGGTAGCTGCATTGAATGGAGATTCCACGCGTCCGGAGCAATCCGTCTGCTTTCTCTCGCGAGCACGTTTCCACCGAGAGGAGATGGAGAGCGGGAGAAAGATGTGACGGTGAGTGGGGATTAAATGGATAGGACAGAAGGGGAAAAAGATAAGGAGAGAGTAGGGAGTTTTTTTTGATGTGCTAAAAATATGATTCTGATACCGGTTTTGTTTACTATTAGCATGACATCGTAGTTACTTGCATGTGTTGCAAGTGTGTCACTGATTTGTGTCACTTATTATGGTAATAAAATGTAAAAACACCTATAAATTCCTTTTATAAACTAAAAAAACTCTATAAAATACACTTATAAACTCACTTTTCTCATGTTTGAGAGAAGTGCGTTAGTATTGGAACCGTATTTAGGGACTTAGCCCTTTTTGGGCTGTAGTGCCGTGGTCACACGGTAAGCGAATTGCCTCCTCAAAACAACATGACTCTGATGAACAGAAAAATGCCAAATACAGAATAAAGGGGGGGAAAGACAGGAGACACGGGCGTTCCATCCCACCCAGCGAGGTGGGGATTGAGAAGCTCCGCCTACAGGCCCTGCAGGGCTTTCTGCAGGAAAGACAAAGTCCAAGTAAGTGGAGAGGATTTGTGGGTGACTGTCTGAATCGCTGGTTTTAAATTTTCCTAAATAAAGGACATACATGTAGAGCCCCACGACAAAGGAATGCTGTGGTGTAAAACCATGCAAAACCGATAACACTGCTGTTTGGGCAGTCCCACAAGTTTAGCCTTTAGTTTTTCAGGGTGGGTTGAGGTAGTTGGCATATTTATTTTCATGCTTGAGACAAACCAAGCAACCACTTAGTCAGAACGTTTACAGTGATGTTGATGAACGCTGTATCAGTCTTCCAATCAATGCAAAACCTCCCGTATCATCTGGGGGGCCTGTAACAGCATCTATTCATAAATGTTGGCCTGCAGCCACGCCGCCTCCGTAAAGGAGAGAAAGGAGACAACAGGCGAGTTAAGAAGTTTGGATGTGTGAGTAGTTGATTCCAGTGGGTAAGGGAAGTGTTGATAAAATGCACTTTTTGACATGGTGATCATTTGGCCAGCTATTGAGGCACTGATTCAAGCTGTCATGGTCTCCTAACAAACTGATCATAGATGAGCTTGGGATACTGTGGCCTGGGAGGGGTGCAGTGCCCGAGAGCTTGCTGGCACGTGTCTGGGGAGCACAACAATTTGCCCAGCAACAATTGGTTCCCCGGCAATCGTTACCCTCAAAGAATCAGCCCCCACGACAATTGGTCCCAGAGACTCTGTACTTCCGCATCCTCCCCGGGGGTGGCCCGCGTGTGGTACTAGCTCTGCAGACCACCCTTGAAAGTGGGGACATGATAGGCCATTCCATTGTATGTGAACATAAGCAAAGAAATGATTGGTGATTCCAAAATTTAAAGTGAAAGAAAAAAACTGCTGTCTGCAGTTATGTATGTACAGAAAAATATATATTATAATAAATTATGAAGTAGAAAATCGAGGAATGTATCAGAAAGACCAAATACAACACCAAAGGACAACTGAAAGCATTGCCCTGGACTACTATGGTTTGCCTGTCTAAATTATTGGCAAGAATTGGGGAGAATGGAATGAATGCTTTTGGCAACCCGGTGGCCAGGTGATGCTCACCTTGACATTTCCTCCAATCAAGCCGGACAGATCCGTTTCCATGGAAACCTTAGTGGTGGCAAAAGGCCATTTGGCCCTCTGCTGCGTCTTGCATAAATGTTGCTGAGATACAAAAGAGTGGGAGGAAGGTCGGGTACCATGCAGTGGAACTGAGTGACAATACGATTCTGCCGCCTACGATCCAAAGGTTCTGCAGACCCTCTGGTCCTATATCATCCCATTCAACTCTGCTTAGTGGGATGTTAAAAGAAGATCAATAATTGGATCATAAATCTACTAAAGCAAAGGTGACTCACAGTACATTCATGAAACGACTAAGAGAGCACCGTGTATGAGAACGTGTAAGGTCATTCTACTGCGGTTTGATGCTGGACATGATGGATGACCCTCCATCTGGAGAGATGATGCATTACTGTAATCTGAACAAATGCGCAGATAGATAAATACAGGGTAGTAAAAACAAAGAGTTAAAGTAATAGATAACGCATTATTTTACTTTACATTTACTTGTCTGACTAGTTGATAAATTATCCAGAGCTGCTTCCATAACTTCCACGACCGTTTATACATCTAGATATTTACGAAAGCATTCTAGATTTTAAAAAAAACTTTTACTATTACAACTACTACTGTTGGGCCACACGAATACAAGCTGGCTTTGTGAAGTAAGTGCAGTTCCTGCTAGTCACACCGATCTGTCACCAACACTGGTCAGCACAGACCGCGACTCGCCGCTCCATGGTAGAGCGGATATGTACAGCATCCACAGTATCTCCAACCACCTGGTTTCTATTCCCTGAGACTTCTATGCTCTTACGTGTGTAAGAGGCACACAGGTGGAAGAACAAGATGTGCTGCTCAGGTTTAGATGAGTATTAGGGTAGATGAAGAGATTTAAGGAACAAATTGGTTGGGATTGGTAAAAGTACATAAACCATTGACATAATAACAATGCAGGACTCTGTGATTCATCAAAAAAAAAAACATACACAATTGCGAATGTGTTATTTTATTTTATTTTGTAATTTTTATAAACTTCATCAAAACTTGTAGTTGCTGTAATGAAACAGTATAATAATCAATCCGACAAATTTAGTTGCTGATGGCGTTATGAATATGACATTTTTAGAATGCACACGCAGCTTTTACCTATTTTCCTGCAGAAGCATAAAGAATAATGCATGGTGGAGAGAAATGATCGGACCAGACCACACGTGCTTACGTGCCCTGTGTTTTACTCTCAATAAAACTACATACATCTTTAACTTGTCTCCGTGTTATCCAGGCCCAGCCTCCCAACCTAGCAGGCTTATTAAGGCATAAACGCATTTAGTCTCGACTACTGGCAGCAAGCAGCAACCTTGAGACAGCAGGAAGCTGCAGTGTTGGACCACATGTGCCCGGAAGCCAAGAATAACGCGTTCCAACGACAACCCAGTCTAGCCCGGACAGTCCTCAACCAATCGTTCCCTGGCGCTAAGGGCTCTCGAGTCAGCTAATGATATGCAGATTCAAACATTCAAATCGGAATCACAGGGGTCAGCCTGCAATGAAAAAAACATTTTTTACAACCTTGGTTGAGATGCTGTTGGCATGGCAATGGAAACTTAACATTCTCTCAGGTCCCGTTCCCACAAAAATAATTATCTGAATTTTTTAAATCAAATCTTTTTTTGGGGGGGGAACAATGGCAGAGGTCTCATATATCTGAATATATTTGAAGCCAGACAAAATGTTTCCTCAGTTAGCGAATATAAACAGGAGCGCAAAAGTAAAGAGGAATTAACTTATTTTGACTGGAAATTAAGGAATTGCCAACCATTTTTATGCTTATTCCATATATAAACTTGTCTTATATAAAAGCTAGTGTGGGAAATACAGATGCCAAAAGACTAAAGGAATAAGGTGATGAGAATTTTTCAGTTATGAGCACTGCTACCTCCCGGAAGGCAGGCGATGAGCTCGTGGGATTCTTCCAGCTTGTTCAGAAGAAACAGTTTGTGTCGATTCGTAATAGGGGGAGGAGAATGGCGATCTATGTCTCGCTTTTTTTTTTTCCCCACACGGTTTTGTTGCACCAAAAGCACAATTTGCAGACCTCGCCTCAGGCATAGGATCTCCCACACCTCAAGGCCTCCCTCAGAGAGAGCCGAAACACAATTGCAAGGGAAATGCAATGATACAAAGTATCAGCTTGCTGCTGAGATGAAACACAATGCTAGAATAGAATTGCAATATTATTCCCATTCACTGCATTGTTACTAACGGGTTAGACTGCAATAAGATTCCAATTTGCCCAAGTTTTTTTTTTGCCTTTTAATTTTGCCTTTTACTCCGTGACGCCCACCTCTAGGATTCAGATGGAAGCGGTTTGTGTGCATTGTAGAGAGCAAGGATGCTGACAACTCCAAGGTTATGATTTTGAAAGTCTGTAAAGACCACATTCATGTCCCTATTAACTGGTCCTTGAGTGTTATCCATTTCAGTGAGGGCTGTCTGAGCCGTCCTTGAAGACAGGAAGTTCTGCCAATTCCCAACTCAAAACATCTGTTTGCCAAGAAATGCCAGGAGGGGACAGAGATAACCTTGCTCTCATAATAAGAAATAATTTAGCTCCTTTTAGCATTATCGCTCTCCACTAGATGAGTTGGGACATTGGTATGAGACTTATTGTGAACGGTTTATGTATGCTCCCTTCCTGGTTCATTAATATCTTTCATGTACAGTTAATCCCACTGCTTTTACTGGGGTCAGAGATTAAATTTTCAGTCTTTCCCTTTTGGCTCTGGATTTTCTTGTGTTTTTTTTTCCCTCACAAAAACAGACTTGTGAAAACTACAGTGAAAATGCTATAACAAATAAACATTGAATAATTATGTTATATTATATAGTCAATATATATTGATTATATATACATGTATGTTGGATTTATATGCAATTGCTCTATGAACAGTTTGGGTTTCTCTGTACATTAGTATACGCACACGCTGAATTCTAAATTCGGGATCTCTCGTTTCATACTAAAATGTATTGAAAGCAACACTGCTATCTTGTGGATTAAAAGATACTGCACCACGGTGAACACAAACATTTGATGACCTTTTCTTCTCACACAGACCGTATTTTATGCCAAACCTGTTACGGACACTTAACTCCCTGAATACAATTAAAAAGCAAAATAAATACAAAATTTTCTCATTGATCAAGTGCCCCTTGAGGAAATCAAACTCAAACTCAAACTGACTCATTATATACTAAAGCATAAAATTGGAGGAGGTCTGGAGAATTTTATCCAAAGATTTAATATAGAGGATTTCACTCATCATTGCACACACACCCCCGCAGCCCCCGCGAGGCGGGGGGGCCCCCATACCCCAAGGGCCCCCTCTCTCCACCTCATAGCAAAAAAATAAAATAAAATAAAATAAATTTTAAAAAATGAATAAAGATTTTGGTGCATGAAAACCAGCAGGGACAATATCTAACGTGCATTACGGTCCGCCTCGAGCTCTGACCTTGCGGGAAGGCCTCTCCGGGCCGCCACAGCACATCGTTACATTTTACATTTTAGTCATTTAGCAGACGCTCTAACAAGTTCTAACCCAGCTCATCAGTGCTCTCTGACTGCCCTGTCTGTGTCTTTTCTCCATACCAGACACTCTTTCTCCAAGCACTCTCTAGATCAACCCCTCTGGGTGGGCATTTGAATGCACACGTTGCTTTTCCACAGCAGTGAATGCTGTGTGGGTGGCTGTAAATACTGCAATCACATAGTAAAATAAACTTCTGTATAGTTTTGCTTTCTGTCTGTGATGATGATAAACAGACTATGTGGATTATTAGCAAGAACACACATCATGAGTAGTGAAACATACATATGAGGTGAAAATGATGCTAAAAGGACAGCATGTCAATCATTGAGTCTTTCAACCCTTTTTAGAAAGAAGCAAGGCTGATGGTAACCGAGAGGGTTGGCGTGTTGGGCTTCGATCGGGCCATTACTCCACATCATGTGGTCAGGAGCATGGGGCCACATGGTATGCATGAAAGAAGGAATTACACACACACACACACACACACACACATATATATATATATATACAGCATGTTGCCAAGATAAGCAGAAAAAGACGGAGGAGGCTTAGTTCTCTTTCTCCCATTCTGTATGACCCAAATTATGATATTATGTCATATGAGTGGTATGATCTTATCATGCACTCAACTTTAAAATATATTGCCCAGCTAACAGAAACATCCCTGTTTGGGCTACTGATTTAATAACCAGACTTGTATGTGATTCAGTTCTCAACAGTCCTGTTGTACCCTTGACGTATCCTAATCTGTTACGTACAAATCTTAATTGCAATCTTAAATACAAATTGCAAAGTGAATAGTATAGCTGAGTAAAAGCCTAACTACCTCCCTAGGAATTAACGTCATGAGTGGTGCTTCGCTGCCCGGTATGCGTTCTCTGCGGAATAGTTTACGAGCACCGTGTGTGACATTTACCGATTAATCATAGCCAACACAAGAAAAAAAAAACTGGAAAATACGACTCGGTAACACGTCTATGTACCCCGTATTTATTTTAAAGAAATGCGTCTAGGGAAATGTAGGCCACAAGACAAGGACAGCTAAACTACACTTCCCTAGAAGCCGTTGTTTAACAGCAACACTGCTTTTGAAAGACTTCCTTAGTAAAGGAGGTTGGCTTCAATTTGGTAATGAGGCTGAAAACGGCGCTCGATTGCAGTCTTGTGACAGTGCTAACTTGTGAACATCTGAGCAAACGACACGTGTTTTTGAGCAGGAACCACAGACACTTGATTACTATGGCCGAGGAGGCGAAAAAACTTGCAGGTTACGCGGCTGTGGATAACCACGTTCAAGTGGGTAGTTAGCTACATACTGCGATTCGAATGCTGTGTGTGCGCGGGTTAGTTTTCTCGACAAATGCCGAACCTAGTAACGTTAGGCTAATTATCTAACTTCGCCATGGTAGAGCGATAACTGATTCAACTCGGCGTGAAAATGCGGTGTGCATGGCTAGCTCGCTAAAGCACTCCTCCACATTACACATTTACTACATTGAATCGCCATCTACATGTTATTGTTATTTTTATTTTACTGACTTCACATAGCAGTGACTTTTATCACTTTTTTAAAATCACTAGTTTTTTGTTTATTCATTGCGCAAGTAAAACTGTAGCTTTACATATGAAGGCTAGAATTGTCATATATTTTTATTCAACTCAAAATTTGAAAAGACCCGTCTTCAAGTTTAATAATCTCAATATGTACTACGGAGTTTCCACTATGCGCGGCACCGATAGGTTGGAGCCGTATTGCTCTTGAAACTAGTTGACCGAGAATAAATTTGAGCAAACCAGGTCTCGTCTCGAATTGAGTGAGCTGCCAGTATGTATAGCAAATCTTCCAATAGTATTTCTGTTTATCTATTAATTTATTTTTATTAATAACTTTTTTATTGCTTGGAAACAATATCCTTGCTGGTATTGTTTTACCCTAATGTAGAGTGGGATCTGTCGCGACTTCAGTGAGCTGTTCACCGTTACATATCTGGTGGGAACCTTAGTACTTAAGGTCGTGATCAGTTAAACAGATGTTGTTTGCGTTTCTTTGTGAACTTACAGAACAACCAGGCAGTGGGAGTTGGGAGCGGCTCTACTATTGTCTATGCGGTTGACCGACTGGGTAAGATTCTCTGCATGTGTGTCTTATGTGTAGTGGAGTGCGAGTTCCCTACGCACAGCGAGGTCACTGCTTAAAATCGAAGACAAGAGTACGATTGGGTCATCAGTCTTTTGCCAACGAGCAAGTGGTTTCACTTGTGCCTCACGTGGTTCGATTCTCAGTTAGGGGGTCTTAAAATTAATTTAAATCTTGAAATAAAATTACGTAAACATAATATTTGTTCAGACCGTACAATGACCTTTGTATCCATGTAATGGGTCAACCATCTGGCCCCTGGAATTTCTGTTTGGTCTTAAATCCATAATTAACTTAACTAAAATGAAGCAAGCAGTTTAAGAGCGAAAGAAGGGAGTGACGTTTTAACATGCCTGTGGAAAAACAAAGCTTCCGTCTTGTGAACGTTGCAGCCGAAAGGGTGCGCCTGGAGAAGCTGAACGTGGTGTGTGTCCCCACCTCTTTCCAGGTCAGTATGCCTGTCTGCCAGTGCCTTAGCCTCTGTGGTGGGACAAAGCCATTTCTTATTTAAAACATGTAAAAAGTCTCTAATTAAAGAGTAACCCAAATAGTCTGGGCCGTTTAATGGGTAACACAATTAGTACCGGGTCAGACCCTTTACACTCTGGACATCCTTGGGTTCTGTCGCTTACTGGTTTTTTTCCCATTCTACCTTTTAATTGAGCAGAATCGTCTTCAAAGTCACATTCCGCATAACGGTTAACTCAACCAAAATGTGTGCGTGGCGTGAAAGAACACGAGCTAGTGAAATGTCAATCAAAATGCTCATTAGCTTGAAAGTTAGTTAGGAAGCTAATATTTTCATTGATGCATGTATATTCTGTGTCTACATTAAATCGACTGCAGGTTTTGGTGTGACGTGATGCTTAATATCCTACAGACGTGCTTTCGCTCTATATATCTCAGGCTCGTCAGCTGATTCTACAGCACGGGCTCACGCTCTCAGATCTGGACAGACACCCAGAGGTATGTACCGTCCAGCGGTGGGCTTAGAGTTGGCGGGACACCCACTTTCTCTCAAAATCACAGCCCGGGTTTGGGGTTAGTGTTGGCAGGACACCCATATTCTCTCAGAATCACAGCCTGGGTTTGTGGTTAGTGTTGGCGGGACACCCATATTCTCTCACAATCGCTGCCTGGGGTTAGTGAGCTGGGTGTGTCTATACCATGTCAGTATACTTTAGATGTTCAGTGCTTTAATGAAGGTGCTGTGCTCAGTACGCGGAGTGTGCTCAGTACTGACTGCATTTGCACCCACAGCTGGACGTGGCAATCGACGGGGCAGATGAGGTGGACTCTGCACTCACTCTCATCAAGGGAGGAGGGTGAGCAAGTACTCTGTTAATCTGTGTTAAATTCCAACATGGGATTGAGATTAAGTGCCGGATGAGATTGAGAATTTTCTTTGTTGCCTCAGCGAGTATGTTCATTAAGGGTTTGCAGGTTTGCTTGGCCGTTAAAATGAATATAATGCATTATTAATTCAACGGTTTGCGCACTGGTTTACTTGGTATTGCAGCAAGTTTTAGTACATATCATACAATCATAGATATACCCAGACATAGAGGAATTTAATAGCAAGAGACTGCTACACTGCAGTTTAAAAAAATGTTATAACTGAACCATTTATTTAATTTATTTTATTGTTCTACAAAGTAAGCTACGTTGTTTTTGGATTAGGTAGCCATCTAGATATTAGTTTTAGTGTTTTAAGTGTCTAAAATCTGAAGAACTGTATTACGTGGTGGGTAACTTAATGACCTGTCACTGAGAAAAGTAGAAGATGTTGGGTATCAGACTGAAAACAATGGCAGGCATTTGTACTGTTTATCAAATTTTATTCTGAATGAAAGTTCCTGCTTGTGAAACAAGATGGAAGGATTGAGGCTTGGTGGAACAGGTCATACTGGTAGATTCTCGATAAATGATCAGATGTTACTGGAGTAACATTTTATAATGTCCCTTTTCATTCCGTGTTTGTGCCGAAGTTTTGAAAAAAATTTAAAAGCACGTGTAACATAATGGCAAATTCTGGAAGTTACTCAAATTGTACTCGTCAAAAGTTTGGAAATTCCTCTTCATTGCTAGACGGTGAGAGTATACCATTTTATTTGTAGCAGGAATAGACTGACTCAGTGATTTTAGGATTATCGGCAATAAAACTGTAGGTGCTTTAGACCAGAATGAGCAGACACCACTGTAGTTTTCACAACACCCTCTGTTATAGTTAAACAAATGCTCCTCTCATCTCCCCCAGAGGCTGCTTGACTCAGGAGAAAATTGTCGCTGGTTGTGCCAAGCACTTCATTGTGATTGCAGACTACAGGTGTGTATTTTCCCCATTTGAATCTCATTGTTCTTTTTTTAGTCCTCCTTAAATAATGAATTAACCACATTCTATACCAAAATGGGACACAGTTGCACACCCATAGGGAATATCTATGGTGGTGTCACGTTCTCCTTGGCATGATTATAGACTGAGATAAAGGGACTGACGGTGGTATGACCTGTCTTCGTTCTCGGGACAGGAAGGACTCAAAGTGCCTGGGGCAGCAGTGGAAGAAGGGTGTGCCCATCGAGGTCATCCCCATGGCGCACGTTCCCGTTGCCAGGGAGATCGCCCGCCGCTTTGGGGGCGTGGCTGTGCTGCGTATGGGCGTCAGTAAAGCGGTGAGAAGATGATGTATGGTGATGCTTCCCTGCAGTAGCACTGAATAAGGGAATCATTGTGGCCCCATTGGCTAAAAACAGACCATCACACATCCTGTTGTGCCCCCATTGGCTTATTACAGACCATCACACATCCTATTGTGGCCCCATAGGCTTATTACAGACCATCACACATCCTATTGTGGCCCCATAGGCTTATTACAGACCATCACACATCCTAATGTGGCCCCATAGGCTTATTACAGACCATCACACATCCTAATGTGGCCCCATTGGCTTATTACAGATCATCTCTTATTCCTGGTCCTACCCCGTAGGGCCCTGTAGTGACTGACAACAGTAACTTCATTTTGGACTGGAAGTTCGAGAAAGTGGAAGACTGGAAGGAGGTGAACAAGGCCATCAAGATGATTCCAGGTGAGTTGTTTCGTGTCAGGACGATGTCCACCAGTATGTGCCTGTTTCTGTTTCTGTTTACACCACTTGCCACATCGAGGCCTTATGACACGCGAGTAAAACTGTGTACTAAGTTCAGCTGGATTTTAGATAAGTCTGTTGTGTATGTAAGTGGCTTGCTGTAGTCGTCGTGACTGCAGTGTTAAAAGAGAACTCTTTGGGCATTGCCTCATGCTCGCTGTCCACCCCCAGGTGTGGTGGAGACAGGACTTTTCGTTGGCATGGCGGAGCGGGTCTACTTCGGGATGGAGGACGGCTCGGTGCGTTTCAGAGACCCCTCGGCCCGATCGCGGGACAGCGTTCAGGCGGACTGAGAAACTGCTCCCGCTTGTCCACATGCGGGGAAGGACAGAACAGCATCTGCTTCACACAGGAGGCCTTATTCCCTGGTGGCCTTGCGTCTGAGATTTCTCCACCAACCCTTCTTCCTTTGCCAGTGACGTCCGGGTCAGGATTCGTAACCCTTGGCCCTCCAGTGCTTCAGATCTTTACCGAATCTCTCTGTGAGCTCAGCTGTTTTGATCAAGAATGGCGCATTGAACACATTCATTCACCATGTGACACTTTTAATGGAGGCGCTGGAAGTCTCGTGTCACCTCAGCTGGTTTTGGTCTGATTCAGGAGTCCATAATTCCCAATTGTGTTAATCAGATATTTTAGAAGATTTCACTGATGTATTTGCATACGTTTGAAGATGCATGAGAAGCTTCGATTCCAGTTAAATACATCACTAAAAGTTTTTCAATACCAACACCCTTTGGCAGAACTGTTAAAGGCCAATGTGCAATTCATTAAGTTAATCTTTTAACCTCGCCCAGCTCTGTACACAGGCAATGTCCAGTGTGTAAGACCTCGCTCACATCCTTTATACGTCTTTATACTGTGTTTTTTGTGTGCATGCTATCAACGTTTCCATTGTGTTCTCTGTGTGTGCATTTGATACCTTCTCTATGTTGTAAACTGGTCCTAAAACATAAAACAAAAGTCTATAAACACGTTGTCATTCTCAAAATGATTTAAGTAAACATGTTTAACGTATTCATTTTCCAGAGAGGGTTGCATAGTAACCCATGGTTTCCCATGCAGTTTACCACAGTCTTGTCTTAAAATGCCTCCTTGCTGTCCATTACACCGGCGTCAGTTTGTTTGTTCCACATTTGCTGATTAACAGGAAGTCTCAACAGTGGGCATTAATTTGCCATGTGCCAGCATGGGTGTATGATGGGTCCCAATATTTTGGCTAATAGCGACCTCTGTTGGCTTCTCTCAGAGAGAGCCTCCAGAGCTGTGTGGTCTGCAGTGTTCAATGTGAACGGGTTGGGGGGGAACCCCCTTACGGTCACTGTGGTTTGTGTCTAATCTGGTAGAAATGAATTACAATTAAGTGAAATGGTTTCCAAATTAGGGCAAAAATAAGAGAAACATTGGTGATTAAAAAGTAAAAGGTACTGCCCTGCAAATGTTTTGTGGAATTTGGTCAGTTTTGCCTCCTGAAAGTGTGTGCTAGTGCACACGGGGGCCATTGTTTAACTTATTGGTACATTTATGTAACAATCTCCCCATCACTTACACTCCTCTCAGCATGGTCATGAGAAGCTCTTCTGTTTTTGTAAGTCACTTTTGGCTTTAATTCATTCTCAGGAAAGTAACCGCGTGCTCCTGATGGAGCCACAGCTGCAGCTGGGTAACAATCAGAATTTTCCGGACATGGGTCCTTCCGGTGGAATCGGACACTGTTTTTGGTGATTCCTAATTGACAGGATGTCAGGCATGCTGCTGTTATATTATATATGTGTCATTTTAAACGGGCGTGCTTACTTTGTTCTGTTTACTGTCCACTTACATGTTATAAGGTTATAACGAGTATGTCCCTGAGCACATAAGGGGTAAACTTATTTAATGTGTTTTATATACTTATACGTTGGAATCAACTTGCGGTAAAGCCTTTAGTTTTATCTTATAGCTATTTATTTTTATACAACTAATTTTTTGTGGTGACTGTTTTTCAAGGACATGTAATCTAATACAGGGAATAAAATTATATCTTGTGGCGTCGATGTTTATTGCAGTTCCTGCACACAGATTAAACTAAATCCTGGACTAAATTTAACTTTTATGCTGGTTTAGTAGACATTGCTTACGTGGTCTAAAATAGTCCAAGATCTAGTTCACTAATCTGGATTTAAAACGTCTGGTTTTTCAAAAAGACAGTGCAGGACTGTCACCGCAACATGTGAAGAACAGAAGCCTTATTAAAGGACACTTCATTTGAAACATGATGTTTAACCAAAACGCATGTAACGTTGCTTGCTATACAATAGTAAAGTATAATGCTATGTCTTGTTTTAACATGACACTTCACCTCATAAAATTCCACAGTGAAAATGTTCATTATAGCAGACAAGTACTTGTTTTAATGCATAGTGAAGGTTTCCATTTACAGAAGTCTTTTCATAGGGATACCGATACCACTTTCTACGTGTATTATTGTATACATGTGTTTTATTGTTGACCTGTTCTCTACATTTTAAAGATGGCCCATATTATGTTTTTTTTAAATGGCGCAGCTGAAAAGAAAGCGTCCGTTCCCTTCAGAGATGATGGATATTTAGATTCTATAACTAGGCTGTAATCAGCATAGTATATTGCCTGAAGCCCTTACATCCTGTTTGTTGCTTTTTCAAATTGGATTAATTCATGGCCCAGGCTTTCTTCACTTCTAAGTTATGCAGTTTTGGGGGGCGGTTTGATACATTTTCTTTCTACCCATTCCATTATTTGGCCTTGATTGATTGCCCAAACTAAACACGGTGCAGGAATGTTTGTACTCCATCCAAGGTTTTTGAAGCCACCTTAGGTCAGCAACAAATGCACATTAATTCCATCTGAGAAGCCCTTGCCTAGTCAAGTACTATACAGTCTCTGAAGTAAATAATCAGAACTTCTTTCAGAAATCAATTTTATCCCAAGGGCCACTGTACATCAAGATATTCTTACATGAATGTTATGCCTATGGGTTTATCAACTTGGCACATCGAAGTAATGCTTTAAAAACTGACCAAGTTTCAAACAAAAAAATCAGCAACAGAATGTAACTTATTCCCCTGCTCACACCTGTCTATCCTCCTAGTGATGTCATGCAGTTACCAGATGAGTCTATGCTGAAGCATGTTAATCACCAACTCGGCCATATCTAATTATGACGAAGAGTTTAACGAGCGCAAAAAACAGCGTGCACGGGGGGCAGGATTGAGAACCATTGTCATAGAAAACAAGTTCGCTAAGATACACATACTCCACACTGCGAAACAATTGTAGCGTCTTTAGCTCAGGAAAGATACATTTTTAGCCCTAAGAATTAAACATTTCTTTGGAACAACAAGACTCAACGGCCCCCATTGGCAAAAACCTTGGTAGCACATATTACAATTTAATGGTGGAGACTTATTTTAGCAACAAACTCTCTAAATTATAAAGTAATTATACACATGTCTGCACAACCTGATTGATTTAAAGGCGTTCGAATTTCATTCAGAAATACACCTCACATCGAGAAAACAAAACCATTGCTGGTATCTGATAAAATATCATTTTAAATGGGAAAGGTTCGATAAGTCTAAACTAGCTTTTTTTCTATAGCGTCAGTACGCAATCTGCGTCAATTGTTGATTTTTTCCCGGAACTGCACAACTTCGGCCACGTAGAAGCTTTAGTCGTGTCCGTCTCCCATCCAATAAGACGACAGAAACAATTCAACTTCTGTTCCACCCTGGTCAACTACTCTGATTGACAGCTACTGCTGCCCAGTAAGGAGAGGTGTTTTTTTTTCCGCGGTCATCGTAAACTCACCAATAACCTTCTTAAACATCATATCGCCCTCTCCACTGGCTAATGTGTTACATTAACTAACCAATAGGCGGTATATTAAACACACAAGACTCCATTTAATAACTTGAGCTGATTACTGAGACTTTAGGTCTTGTAGTCGCCTATATTTTATGACTGACAGGTAAACACCCAATTGTCTTTGACGCTTTGTGGGTTGAACTTCCAGACGGAACAGGTTTTAGAGTGACAATAGGCTCGTGCAACTGCGCGTTGATTAGTACTCGTATCTCTTGAGATAGACAGGCTTACTATGCAATTGGAGTACAGAACTTGAGCTTTACCTGAAAGGTGCAGATTTTGGTGGCCAGTGTGAGTGTGTGTCTGGAAACAGACTGAAGTGGGTTGGCCTTACGTTGTCAAGACAGTTTTACGGTCTAGTATAGAGGGAATTGAATGGTGCTATGGGTTATTTGTGTCACGTAAAGACAAGGAAGAGAAAAAAGGAGTCAGCATAAACCGTACTTTAAAAAAAATACTACTTATTTTTCAACGCATTCTAACAATAGTCTCTACACTAATGTACCATTCTCACAAATGGAAACGAGGTTTCTATTTGGAAACGTGAGCTTCTTGCTTGTGTTCATGTTGTTGTTAAAATCGTTAACTGGAACCTCGGAAATTAATTTCCCTACCCCGAGACAAGGTAAAACTACCGCTGCTCCGGAGTCGGAGACAGCTGAAGATGGTGCAGCTTCTTTGGAAAGTCGATTTGGACGTTTTGCTACTCATGCTGTTGGGGATGCAACTGTCGATGACGTTGAGAACGGAGCTGGGGAAAAGGACGAGTATTTCGGGCAAGAGGACGGAGACGGAAAGCGGAAAAGGTATAATGTAGGCGATGTAAATGTATAATGTAAACTTCGCTAACCTATAAAGACAGGCTTTATCGCACAATTGTTACATATTCTGGTCACTCTAAAATATTAGCCTTGTACAAAGGAGAATGTTTATCTTCTCGTCCACCTCTACTTGTTTGAACAACCTATTTCTTCTTATAGATTTTACTGGTTTTACTTCTTATAGCTAAACGTTGATTTTCTGAGTATAGCTCAGTGCCAATCGAATTTTGATCTTCCGGTGATCACGTATTGATACCGTACTTAGTAGTCGTGTTGTCGTTGCTAGACTGTATCCTTTTATTTGGTTTATACCCGTTGTATTAAAAGTACCCACTTTGCAGAGAGCAAGCAAAAACATGCCTTAACTTTTTAAATGCAGTGTCGTGGATAGATTGCCGATAGATTAAACGGTTGTTAATATAGAGCAGGCGCTACTTCGATATTTTAACTTTGTTATCTAAATCGACATAAGGAATTATTCGCGTGTGTACTAATGGTATGTCTCCGATCTGAAAATATATTAGTGTTGGCGCATTTTGACGGTTACCGCTAATTTTGGGATCTTATATTTGTAGAAGTATTCAAAAGTTTTAAGAGGCTAATATTTCTTAAATGTTATTTAAGAGTAACCGCTAACTGTTACAAATATTTAATCTGCTAACCAAGGCGTCTTCCAATCGCGGTGATGTTCGAAGTTAGCGCGTCACTGGGTCGTAAAATAATTTACTTTCACCTTTTATTTACTGGATGTCAAGTTGGTGTTTTATGAATAGCCTAACATGTTTAACACCCAGGCTGAGCTGTGACACTTCTCGCAAAATACTTTTCAGACAATGCAAAAGTAGCCGCTCTAAAATTATCAAGAAAAAGGCGCATGATATGAGAGACACTCTTCGTATCGCATTTCCTCAGGCTGTGGTCTGTGTTTCTGTATGCATTACGTATCTTTTGCAGAAGCATGTCATGAACGTCATGTATCGAATTGTTGTTGTCTGTTCCTTGTTTGTGCAGATGTGTACTGTGAGTGTGTATGTGTGTGTTAACGGAGCTAACCAAAAAAAATGGATCCAAACTGAAAATGTTCAGTCCTTTGGTTGAATTATGGGACTAAAAGCTAAGGTCTATGCTGCTGAGGTAACTGTGTCAATGGTGGCTTTAGCCACCGAGCAGTTTCCCACTGATATTTTCATGTAATTAATGTTTCTCATTAAGAAATGTATTAACTGCAACCTGCTTAGGTCTGGAAAGCTGATACCATGACCTTGGAGCCTTTTATTTAAACAGTAAAGCGTGTGGTTATGTAAACCACAAGATATCACAAGGTTCATAATTATCAGCCGAAACTTGTTAGACTCTGTCGTTCATTTTTCTTCTTCAAATGCTAACCTATTTGAGTCATTAAAATCTTAAAAACCACTGTGCTGTTTAAGTATTGGCTTGTCTGGCCTCAGAACATTTTGGACAAAAGTTTTTATCAAACTTTGTGTAGAGTATAAAATGAATAGTTTTACATTTTTAACATAAACAAATAAGCTACACGGTATATGTTTTTAAAATG
>JAOYSI010000818.1:25802-47206 GCA_025775065.1 Hiodon alosoides
TCGGTGTTCCCCGCTGCAGTCTCTGCCCCGTTAGCGTCTCGGTGTTCCCCGCTGCAGTCTCTGCCCCGTTAGCGTCTCGGTGTTCCCCGCTGCAGTCTCTGCCCCGTTAGCGTCTTAGTGTTCCATGTGCTGAGACACTGAAGTGGCAGAGGGTCTGCCCGGTCACAGCCTCCGTGTGCTCCTGTGTTCCCGTTACGGTATCAGTGTGACCATTAGTGTCAGTGTGCTGTGCTCTCTCTTACCCATTCGCACTCAGTCACTCTCTGCTGCCCTCACAGGTGCGATACATCTGCTCGACGGTGGGTTGCAGCCGCTGGGTGGAGGACGAGTCAGAACCAGAGGACGTGCTACTGCTCCAGAAGACCCAGAGGACTGTGAGAGCCGTTATGCCCCGCAGCGGGGGTGAGAAGTGAGTCCGGAAGGGTCTCCGTTGGTGTCAGCGTTGTTGAATTTGACCCCCGGTCTCGTGTCTCCAAGCCACAGATCCCGGATTCCCAGTCTGGACTGGTTTGCTCCCGTGTCCAGATCGGATCCCGGAACCAGATTTAATTTTAGAAAAGTATAGGGCATTCCAGTGTCTGGTTCCATGTAGCAATCCAGCAGCAGAATCAACATATGTTTAAGCCTGGGTTTTGAATTTGCTTCACACCTGATCCACTAATTCACTGATCAGCTGCTTCGCTAGCAAAGTAGCTAGTCTCAAGAATGTTGTGAGGTGCTAAAAGCCATGACACTCCAGTCGCACATATGCTGTTTACAAAAGCGAACTGTTATTAACTATCTGTGTGACTTGGCAGTACGGTGTAAACTCAGAGGAAGGGAACTGACAAATGTAATGGAAATTCTAACTGCCTGCATTAATGTAACTTTCTGGGCAAAAGCCTCAACCCAGACACAGAGGTACCTATGATGATACAGTGCCCTGGTTCTGTGATAACAGGTCAGCCAATTTTCCCTATGCTATGCCTGGTGCACAAAGGTAATGTCTAACAAAGAAAGGAATTATTTATTTATTTAGGAAAAAAAACAGTGTATCTTGGTTGATCCTACGCTATTTAAATAAGGTAGGACAAGCAAAAATGCCACACCAATGAGAGCTGCAGATTTTACCTTTAAACTGGGTGTTTTCTACTCGTACTCAAGCAGTAGCATTTTTAAGCCAGAGATACGTTTCAAACCCCTGGCTGCTCGCTTCCAGGTGGAACCTCAGTGTGGGCCATTTTGAGCTGAAGCTTGTTCCTGAAAAAGAGCCGCCGATGAACTTCCTGGAAGGAGAGCCGCCCAGCGAGGAGCTATGGGGCAGGGGGAAGCGCGTCCTTCGCGAGGAAGAGGAGGAGGAGAACCATGCCCGAAACCACGACCTGCTCATCAAGGTGTCCATCCCTGACTGGAGGGTGGTGGCTTTCAGCAACAAGCTAGAGGGGCAGCCTGTGTGGGAACGTCAGGTAAGAGCCGGCGTCTCGTCTCGAAGCCGCTGTCATTTGGCTTTTGAACAGACCAGGTGTGATGATGTGCTCTCAATGTCCTACTCTTCAGTTCTGCAGCCCCATCGCCTCTGCCTGGCTGCTGCAGGGGGGCAAAGTGACCCCCGTTAGTCTGTTCGACGATACTTCGTATTCCACCCAGTCAGACTCTGTGGCTGAGGAGGAAGAGGAGGAGATTGTGATGGAGGTTCGGGGAGCCACCCAGTCCAGCATGTACCTAGGTGAGCAGTGCTACTGCTCATGCCTGTGTATACACTCCTACTGCTGGAATGTACTGCTAACGTAACTGCTGCTGACTTTCCCTCCTTTCTCCCAGGGGTGTTCCAAGGGCAGCTCTACCTTCAGTCATCGGTGCGAACCGACGAGAAGCTCCCCACCACGTCAAAAGCCTTGGATAGCTACGGTCCCAGGAAAGACATCATCTCGCTGCCCACGGTCAAATGGAAGCCCCTCATCTGTACGGTCATCTCCCTGCCCACTTGCCCAATCGAAACCCCTCCTCTTCACTAATGTTCCTTGCCAGTATATCCCTGAGCTAAATTGAGTTGTAAAGCACGTCACCAGTTTCGTTACAAAGCGCAGGTTGCTGTCTAGTCATGACGTGAAGTGAAAGTGGTACAGGTGGGGATTTTAAATCATGTTCGTTGTGCGTCTGCCTCCTCTCGTCCTTGTCCTACAGACTCGCCCTCACGAACGCCAGTCCTGGTCGGCTCCGAAGAGTTTGACAAGTGCTTGAACAATGACAAGTTCTCCTATGAGGAGTACAGCAACGGGGCCCTATCGGTGCTGCAGTACCCCTACGGTGCGAGTTTCCCAGTGTCACTGTCAGTCTGTGTGTCTGAACGTGGTGTGAACCAACATAATGTCTTAATGGACTTGGCCTTAATCGGTAATATAAGGGATACACATAAAAGGAATGTATTCACAGTTTAGACCAATTTCTTGCTTTGAGCCATATTAATATGTAAAACAGCACACAAGCATTCATTTTAGTGCATTCAGTCACTAGAAGAGAACAGTAACGATGCTTTGCTGTGTTCTGCATTGGCTTCAGAATTTTTACTTGCTCTGTCTGGTCTTGAACTGTATTTCATACAATAAGTGTGAAGCCGTGTTTTCTAAGTTCTCCCTCTTTCCTGGTGTAGACAATGGCTACTACTTCCCATACAGTAAGCAATACCGGGGCCGGCGTGAGACGGCCATAAGCCTGCTGCAGGACCAGGGAGGTGGAGGCGAATTGCGAAAGAAGGACCCTGTGCTTCTGCTGCCGTGGTGGAAGGAGATCCTGAGCACCATCATCTTCTGTATCGCTGCCACCACTTACATCGTCCGGAAGTTCTTCCACCCGACCGCTACGTACTCTCGGGTGAGGGTCTGTCTGCTGGCCTGTCTCCCTTCATAAGCCAGCTGCTTCTCTGATGACCTGTCTAGCTATCTTCGTAATCCGTCCGTTGCCATCCCACGTCACTCCTAGCTCACGTGTGCCGTAGTCTGAGCTCTGCTTCCAATCCTGTTTTCCCAGCAACGGAAAGAGTCTGAGACACAGTGTCAGCCGGACAGCAAGTTACAGCTTGAACCTGAGGAACCCAAGGAGGTGGTAGTCGTGGACAGCAGTGAATATGTATCCAGGTAATGCAAAAGCTCTCCGCAAAGGAGGTCAATGGCAGAGAGCTTGTTGGGCTGCTCAGCTTAATAGGCCTTTAGCATCCATCCGTACATGTAGATTGAGTGTTCCCAAATGCATTTGTGCATTTGTATGACGTGAGCAAATCGGTGAACATATATTCTACTGCGGTGAATAACTGACTTAGGTGGAAGTAGGCAGGGCTCATTTTTTCCAAAGGTTCCTGTTGTTCCGCATGTTGCCTCTTAGCGCTGTGTACGAAACTCAGTACTGCTACATGAAGACACATTAAACAATAAGTGGTAGACTCTCTCAACATCGTGTACTGCCCCCCTTGCGATCACTTGGAACAATATCCCTGTTTCCATGGACACACACCATTCCTTGCACCAGACTTAAATATCGCAGGGAGGGGAACCATTCAGATGAATGGTTTGACAGTGTGGTAGAGAGGATGGTCTCAGGAACGCGAGCTTTTCCTGCTTTCCCCGTCCACACCTGGAGGGGTTAAGTGATCCACCCAGTGGTGCCTGTGGCTTCTCGGTGCCGTTACACGGTGAAGAGAGTAAATAACCATTACTTCCTCATTGGGTTGTGTAATGTCGGATCGCTGAGCAGACCACACCCAACGTGTTCTCAACTCGCAACAGAATTGGAAGAAGATACTTTGTTAAAAATAACGACACTGGGAAGAAAGTGTTTAACAAGGACGATACTAGTTAATTTATTGATGAAAATATGAGCAGTGTTAGAAACCAACACTTTTCTGAGGACAAAGTTACTTTGTACCGGAGAGTTACTTACTGGTTATTATTTTTTGTTGCTAGTAATCTGGTCCTTTAAATAGTTTTGTCCTTTACATAAAGTTAAATCTGATTTGTTCTAAATGCACCGATGAACTGACCATCAGACGCCGATGGTTGTGTCAGCAGTAATCGGGGTTTCAGCCCTTTTCCAAGCCCTTGAAATTCTTCTGTCCTGGATATGAACGTTGAAGCCTCTGCCTGACTGGAGCTTTGTTTGCTCTGCAGGTATCTGACCGACTTTGAGCCCGTGCAGTGTCTGGGTCGCGGTGGCTTTGGCATCGTCTTCGAGGCCCGAAACAAAGTGGACGACTGTAAATACGCCATCAAGAGGATCCGCCTGCCCAACCGGTAACTCTCCGCCCGAACGGGAGAGGAGCACGTGGCGCTAGAACCCCACGCATCGGTTTACGGGTGTCATTAGCGGCGACGCTATCTCCGACGCCTGCATAAGAGATGGCTGGACAGCCTGACCAGCAGTTGAAGGGTGTAACATCGTTACTAGGTTCTGCTGGGCTTGTGAACTTACCTGCCTGGACCTTGGCTGTTTGGCGCTTTCGCAGGGAGCTGGCTCGGGAGAAGGTGATGCGGGAGGTGAAGGCCCTGGCCAAGCTGGAGCACCCGGGCATCATCCGCTACTTCAACGCCTGGCAGGAGAGCCCGCCCACAGGCTGGCAGGAGGAAATGGACCTGCGCTGGCTCAGTGAAAGGTATTGACAGAGGAGTCGCCGCCGAGCATCGCCCATACCCGGCAGCTCGCGGGTCACTGCCGTCGGAAATCAAGCCACCATGTGCACCTAGTGGATCAGCTCGCTCACACTCCCAACCCTCCCGACCCTCAGCGTTTCTCAGACCTGTTCCTGGCAGCATACAGAGTGTTGGTGGGGTGGGGGGAAAACATCATTCCTATTGCTGTTATTGTTGTTGGTTGTAGTTATAATAATAGTGCTAACCGCTGACTCTATACATATGCTGTAAATGCTCTTGTGCTGAATTTTTAAGCAAAGTACCTTTCTCAGAGAAAATAACGACTCTCTCTCCCTCTCGCTCTCTGTCAGTACCACAGAGTGGCCACTGAGTTCCCCTGACCACTTGGAGGCGCTTTCTGTCAAGGTGCCAGTCTTCATGCCCTCGCCCGTTGGCTCCTCGTCATTGGTTGAGGTTGTGGCTGATGAGTTGGGCGCCACTGCTGCTGGCCAGTCTTTCTCCTCAGTGGCGGTCACCTCAGGGCCGGAACACAACAGCTTCCTGTCAGAGAGGGACAGCCAGACGGACCCCGAGGTGTCCGACTCAGCCTACTCCTTTGAGCTGTCTCCTCCCCGCATCTCCAGCGACTACACATCGTCCTCGTTTGACATTGTGTTTGAGGACTCGGGCTGCGATGACTCCTCTGAGCCCACCGAGTGTGTCTCCCGCGAGCCTACGCTCGAGCCCACCGAGTGTGTCTCCCGCGAGCCTACGCTCGAGCCCACCGAGTGTGTCTCCCGCAAGCCTACGCTGGATCCCAGCCTCGCCGTCGCCTCCTCGTCCCCGCCCCGCCCCACCTCCCTCCGGCTGCCTCCGCCCCCTGCACAGCCCCGCCCTCTGGTCTCCCCCAAGGTGTACCTGTACATCCAGATGCAGCTTTGTCGCAAGGAGAACCTGAAGGACTGGATGGCTCAGCGCTGCCTGCCAGAGGAGCGGGATCGCGGCGAGTGCCTGTGCATCTTCCTGCAGATCGCTGAGGCTGTGGACTTCCTGCACAGCAAGGGCCTCATGCACCGTGATCTCAAGGTGGGTGTCTTGACCCGCTCACCCGCTGCTGATGCTGAAAAGGATTCAACATCCTTCACTTTCTCACTAACGCTCTTCAGATAATCCTCTTTTTAAACGGGGTCGGGGGGTCCCAGGAGAGAAGGATACGAAGGACGTACGTAGGAGCGGTTTTAAGTCTTTTTGGGGAGACCTGGTTTACTGCGTGCCTAGCCCCGGTGGTGGTCCTCAGTTCCAATACGGAGTTTGAGGCGATGTTGCAAAGCTTGGGCCAATATCTCCGCACTCACTGTTCCCACAGCCCTCGAACATCTTCTTCACGCTGGACAACGTGGTGAAGGTGGGGGATTTCGGTCTGGTCACGGCCATGGACCAGGAGGAAGACGAGGAGGAGTCCAGCTCACTGACGCCCATGCCCGCCTACGACAGACACACGGGGCAGGTGGGCACCAAGCTGTACATGAGCCCAGAGCAGGTAAGTTTCCCTCGGTGAAGGGGGGAGTCGAGCATTAACATTAACATTACTGAAAAGCGACTGGTAACTGAAAATGCACAACGTAACCTCTCAAAGACCTGTACCATGGTTCTTACTATGAACCATCCATTCATACGTAACTAGCCATATTTTATCAGCAAATTGCTGAGTTTGTGTTGTTTTAAAACCCCGGTATTTAAAACGTTTTGTAATATGCTTCAGTAGCATGCCGCAGGTGCACGGCTCGGGGTCGATGCAAGGAGTCGGGGTTGGAGGAAATCACGGTTATGCAGACAGCCTTTTAATGAGACAAAAACTGAAACCCAATAAGAAACAAACTGACAAACAAACCCCCCCACCCCCACAGGTTCAAGTAACCAAATAAAGTAATAAAAATAAGATCCCCAGCAGAGGGAATTTACAAGCAAAATCGCAATCGCAATTATTATTATTGCGAATAAGATAGTTTAGGGCGCCCCAAATGGATTTGAGTTTCGGACTTTTCCAGGTTCTCCGATATCTTCCAGCTTTCCGCAATTTAGTTTAGCTGCAAACTGTCAGAATATACCAGTCAGAACTGGTAGGGCGGCGCAAATGCTCTAGACGTCACTGCCAGCCGGAACGCTGAGCTACGCTGGAACTACTGAAAGATGCGTTTTGAACAATTCTAAGATAAGTTGAATGTCTTGAAGGGAACTGCACCGATATCTTTATACTTGGCGTGAACATACTGAACATCTCTGCAGACCACCACTTATGGTCTTTAAAATAGACCACACGGTTTTGTTCTTTCAATAGGATTCGCCGGTAATTATTACTCTGCTTTGGTTCCACCCGTGTCTGTTCCCTTCGCCGGACCGAGGCGGAGCTGCTAGTCTTAACGTTAGCAACTGGGCTGCGTCCGTGCCCAAAACCCCGCTGTTTTTTTCCCTTGGTTATAAAGCCCCTCTCTCCCACCCTGTGCTCCAGCTGTCCGGGAACTCGTACTCCCACAAAGTGGACATCTACTCCCTGGGCTTGATCCTGTTCGAGCTGCTGTGTCCCTTCCGGACCCAGATGGAGAGAGTGCAGGTAGGAGCCCTCGCTGGTGCACCTTTGGCCAAAGAGGCGAAAGGCCGCTCTAAAGTTGTTCCACAGCTGGTAATTTCCCCCTGAATTTAATCCGTTGAAGTTGTGAGTGATCGAATGTAGTCTGTTAGTATAGTGCAGTCCTCTGAGTGGAGTAATGTCCGTCCCTGACTATAGCCTTATTGGTGGACGACTCTGAAAACTTTGTAATCGGTTCAAAAAAATTAACTTTGCATTTACTGTAACTGTTCTTTCGTGCAATACTTTTTATACAATTCTTACTTTTTCATCCAACATTATCAACTTGCATTCGTTGTTTTTTTTGTCTTGTTTCCGTCTGTAATTGGAACAACGTTACGCAGTCACTGTTTGGTTATGAACTTGTCCAGAGGATCATTGCACAATGCCATGTTGACTCGTATAAAAAGCCCAACTTTTATTTAAACGGGGATTAAACAGGCCCAGAGCCTAGTAACGCTGGATACAATATTTGATCCTGTTCAAAACCTCTTAGGGGGTTATGTTTCATTAGGTATTGTATTACAGAGGCAGCAAAATAAGTATTACAAAGTGGGTTGTTTGAATTCTACATTGTGAGTCAGAGTAGGAATGATTTTTTTCTTTGTGCTTTTGATCATTTTACTTCAGTTTGTTTTATTTTTATATCAGAAAGACACGTGTGAGTGTGATCACTGGTGCTCTGTCGTGTCCTGTCGTGAATGTGTCATGTACGGTGTTTGTCTTTCACACCGCCCGTTTCATTCCTTCAGACTCTGACGGCAGTGAGGGCCCTGGAGTTTCCCACAGCCTTCTCCCTGAACAACACACAGGAGGTGAGTTGTAGATCTCTGCTGCCACCTGTTGGAGTATTGGGAGTCTGTCAGGGTCAGGATCTCTGTCAATGGCTTGGGAACTGACAGTGTAGGAACTCAGTCGAAAAGCAGTGTGCAATTCAATTATTGAGCAAATTGTTGAAAAATAACTTGCATTTAGTCCGGTACACAAATTATGCTTTCTTAACAAAGCTAAAAAATGTTTTTATATCAAGATAAAATGAGTCTTGCTGTAATTTTGCACAGGGATACAAGAATTCCTGTGCTAAGTCTGGGGAATGATTCTCAGGGATATTAATTGAATGTTTTACGGCCCTGTTTGTCTGCCTGTCTGTCTGTCTCAGTTGGAGATGGTACACAGCATGCTGTCCTACTGCCCCGGCCAGCGCCCGGAGGCAGCCGAGGTCACGGAGATGCCCCTGTTCCAGGAGCTGGAGGTGCCCAGCAGGCTGGCCGTGAGGCAGCGGTCCCGCACCTACAGCTCCTCCTCCACAGGGCGCCCCACCCGCCAGAATGAGGTCCGCAGAGACACGTGTATCTGAGTGTGGGGCTTGGGGTGTCGGCCTCTCTGCCACTCACTGGATACCTAGCGCTGTAGCGCCCCATGCGGGATACTCCCCTTTCATACTCGCGTTTAACTGCGCAGCTCGCGTTCAGCGAAGCTAAAGGTCAGTTCTGCCGTGATGGGTCAGAACCAAATGCCATCAAAACCTGCCTGAACTCCAGGGAGACCAGAATTTTTGGGCTGTCACGGCAGTGTGTGCTGAATAAATGCAGAGCAAATCGGACTTGCCTTCAACCACGGAATCCGTTTTCTACTCCGTTAGACGTTGGAGCTGACTGATGACTGACAGTTGTCTCCGTTTCTTGTGGGGGGTTGGAGTGTGTGTGGCCTTTCTGTCGCTTCAGCCAGACCAACCATGGGTCAGTTTTATTCCGTTATGTCAGATTTCAGCTTTTACCCACCCGGTGACTTTATTAGCGATGTCAATGTTTAATGGTGTCTTCATCCATCAAGCTTCATAGCACACTGCTGCTGTTGATTGCACCCTGGTTGTGTTAATTGGGGTGTGGATCAGTGTTATCACTGCGATGGTGCACAGCTAACGGAAATTCTGCACAGGGATCCATGAAATCTCTGCTGATACAGGCGAGAAAAACGGAGGATCAGATGCGATTTATGACAGTGTGTTTTTTACACCTCATATTGGCAAGGCTTTGCGGATTTGTTTTGATGACTCTCAAGGTGGTATGTTGGCACTCAAATCCTAAAATGTTTTAGTCTTCAAGACTTTGATTTACTTAGTACTCAAAACCCTTGTCTCATGTTATATACATTTTTTTTTTTTAGGGTGGTGATTTTGAAAGCTGGTGATCTTTTATTTGTCATCAGTTTAATTGGTTACCTTGGTCTTTTAAGATTCCGACAGATTACCATGATAAATACGCCAAGTGTACTTGTAAGTGGGTGAAGATGGACTGAAAAATCAGCAATATTGAAACCCCTTTCTTTGCTAAGGGTGACTGTGATGATTACCCATGCTGATAGACCTTTGGAGATTCAGTTTGCCTGGCAGGGCTTAGAGAAGAAATTTACATCTGTCCTGTCTTTATCACAGTCATTTCCAATCAGAAAATGTGGTGCCCAGGTCCTCACGGTCACAATTAGGGTTTTTTGTCAGGTGACCGTCCTTTTGCAATGTTAACATGACTTACTATGCTGTCCAAGCTGCTGGGATTGCCATCAAGTTGTCTCAATGTTCACGGGGTAAAGTTTTAATTTTAATTTTATTTATTTATTTATCCCCCCCCCCCCCCATTCTATGAGAATGTTTCAACCCTTAGCCAACTGTACTTTCATCTTGGCTCTACTTTAATTACTGCCTAGTGCTTGATGAGAAACCATATAAAACCCTAGATCAGAAGTAGTTGCACTGGTCCATCTGCATTGGGATCTATTTGGGATTTGGCACTTTGCTGCTCTGGTGGTTCTAAAGGGCTCTCTCCTTCCTGTAATTTTATTTCTTTCTGTAAAGTAAAGCACAATCCGATATGTCTCCCTTTCAGTGTAAATATGTTTATCTATTTTAATCGTTTTTTTTTTTTCCCTCCAGGAATCAATCCGTTGGATTGGTGGTATTGGTGAAGGCATTCTTGCAATAATTGTCCATTGCAATGAAATACTGTGACTTCTTACAAGTCAGAATTAAATAATAAAACATTCTATGACATTTGTAACATTTTGTCTTTGTTTTTTTTGTTTTTTTTCCTGCTGGGATTTTGGGCTTGTATATGGTCTGATTTGACGTTCATGCATGGTTGCCCTTGGAGATGTGAAATATGCTGTTGTCACTATTTGACTTGCTTCCAAATGTATTTATGCATTTGACAAACTGAAGCTAAGATAATTTTGTAATAATTTACGTATATTTTTCAAGAAAAAGATTCATGGCATCAAAGACCTCTGAGTCCTTTTCGGGTATTGTTGCATCATCAAATAAAGGCCAACTCTAGGTCAGCAGCAGAAAACGGAATGAATGCTTGAATTTTTACCGCCCAGTTTACAAACGATGTCATGAGAGCACGGGCCATGTGCACCATCGGAGGAGGGGGGGGCCATTGGGGCTAGGGTGAATGGGAATCGACAGGGTTTCTCTTGGCCAATTTCTCAGTGACTCCTGTACACGCCCATGGTGCCTGCAGGCCAGCAGTGCCGTTTGGAGGAATGTGCCTTTTCTCAGTTGGTACCAGTCATGTTTTATGTGCTGCCTTGCCTGTGGTGGGGAAGAAATTGGGCAGATGAAGGTGGTTGGATCGCAGGGGACCAATCGTATTACTTCATCCTTAGACAAATGTTATACCAGCCCTTATTGCACATGCAATTGCTTTGGCGTCTCTTTTAACCAAAAGACTCAAGTTCTCCCTAGTCCCTGTTCCTGCACTGTTCATTTTACCAACAAACTAAGTAATAAATTCAGAACAAAACATGAATGCAACACAATCTGTTTAATTTATAACGTTCCGTACAGTTCTACGATACCGATGTTCCTTCAGTCGCCTGTGTTGATTTTAATAAAGACAATTTGACCTGATCAGTCATTCACTCAGCACTCTCATTTTACAATCTAATGCAGTTTAATATTCTCTTCACACCACACACATGCCCCGGTGTTTACACTAATTCCCTATAATTAATTTTCCAATGCAGGCATTGATAGCTTCAGGAAATAGGGGGAGCCCTTGCTAGAGTCTAATGAATGGGACTTCTCTGCCTCCAGGAAGTGCCGGATAACCTGGTGCTGCTGACCAAAGAGGCCAGTCGCTTCAGTAAGCGGTGTTTATGGCACTCCTCGTCAGCTACAACACTCTGCAGGTTGTGTACCAGTGATGGTTGTTGGATTTGGCTTGGGGCTGTATGGGTCCAGACCAGCTGGCCAAAGTCCCCATGGTAAATAAAGTGTTCCTGAGCCAAGCAACTGGCAAGAACTTAGCTTGTAGACAGGTCTGGCTTTCTCAGGCCAAACTGTCTGATTTGAGTTCCAGCAGCGGTGCATGGCACCACTTTTTCTATGGGAGTGACCACCTTGGCAAGGGTTACATACTCTACACCTAAGGTCTGAGAGGGCCTTGGTGGCTGAAGCTACCAAGGAAAAACATCGTTCTCCACTGGAGGTTGGATTTTGTGATACAGCAGTTGGCTTTGTCCCTTTGTGTCTATGTGTTCAGCAGAACTGAAACTTTAGTCTTTTGGTGCATTACATGGAGAGCACAGAGCTTATGCCAGACCAAATGGCTGTTTATCTGGTATGGATCTCAAACAGGGTCTGGCCCTGCAACTAAGCAAAGGTTGTCCCGGTGGTTCACTGAGTTGTTCAAATTTGAATGAGGCAGCTTAACAAGCTGCCACAACTTTAAAAAAAAAAAGGTGCCTATTCTACTAGAAGTCTTTCAGAAGGTTCCATCAATCCAACATACAGCGCCCTGGATTTGGGACAGGAGTACATCCTGCTTGGGACCATACGACTTGTCCATTAGCGATGTTTAATATTTCATATTTGAAAGGGTACGTTGAGTAGTTATCGTACCCGTGGTTCCCTGAAATGGAAATATTAACCATCAGTCTTCAGGGTTGCTGTGGTGTTGCAGTGGCTCTGAGGAAAGGAGGCTCCTGCGTAATTCGGCATGCTGCTCAGAATCCTGTTCTTAAAGGGAAATAACCCATTAGTAATGATGGTAAATATTTCTATTTCAGGGAACCAAGGTTATGATAATTGCACAATATTCCACTAGAGATTTATTTATTAATATTGAATTAAAAATGCTAAAAACACAAGCCATACAAGAGTACGGAGAGACTTAGAAAATATATGTAATTTTAGTTCCTCTTGTTTAGCTATGGTATGGTTTAGCTAAATACGTTTGAATAAAAGGTTCACGTCAATTAAACTATTTTGGTCTGTACCATGTAAAACACACTTCCACATATTTTTATATGCAGTACTTTCAGTAGCCTTAAGATGGTGGTAAACACCAAGAAATTGACTGCTGAACGGAGACCAAAGCAGTTTTTAATATAAATCATTAAGTGGAGAAGGGGGTTTTTTTTCATTCTAGTTTTCCCGGCAGGCATTATGAAGTCTCGGTGCAAAATTAATCTTTGAGCATGGCAAACCGACTTTGGGATAAAGGGAATGTCCGTGTGTGAATGAAATGTGGGGATGTCGGCAATATCGCATGCTCTCCCACGGCATTTAAAATAAAATAAAAAACTCCACCAATGCTGGAAATTCAAAACTAGATAAATTATGTGGTTTTACTTTATTGAACTTTTCCACAAAGTTAAGGCTGCACAGTAATTGTCAACTAGGCTTTCGGAGTCTCACTGTCTGACTATAATTTTATAATGCAGGGGTTGGCCATCACAATAATACTCTATAATATAATACACTTTTTTATTTATTTTATTTTATTTTTTTAACCCAAAGCCTGTTAGACATGTAACCTTGGATCTCAGTTGTCTTTGTCACCATTCAGGGTTCATTCAGATTTGTCCCTTGATCAAGAATACGTCAAAACTGTATATAATGGAATGCTATTGAATGTCTTTTCCTCTAAAGAGGTTCACTATTTTACTGCCAATAGTAAATTTGAAGGTCGAAGTGTTTCCAATAATAACTCAAACAAATCAACAACACCTGAAGGTGAGGTTCTCGGTACGTTAATTGGGTCGGTTGAAAATATACAACATGAAACACCAGGTTCCTGTTCTGAATAGTATGAAGAAGTCAGTACAGATATGCAAAAGGGTGTTAGTACATACTGTATGTGATTTGCAGTTTTAAATGGAAATATTCTCTGTATAGATATGCAGTATTGAAGAGAAGTGTCAGTACAGATGTGTAGCATGTAAGATAAGTCAGTACAGATGTGTAGCATGTAAGATAAGTCAGTACAGATGTGTAGCATGAAAGATAAGTCAGTACAGATGTGTAGCATGAAAGATAAGTCTGTACAGATGTGTAGCATGCAAGATTAGTGTCAGTACAGATGTGTAGTATGAAAGATAAGTGTCAGTACAGATGTGTAGCATGACAGATAAGTGTCAATACAGATGTGTAGCATGAAGGATTTGTGTCAGTACAGATGTGTAGCATGAAAGATGAGTGCCAGTACAGATGAGTAGCATGGCAGATAAGTGTCAGTACAGATGTGTAGCATGAAAGATTTGTGTCAGTACAGATGAGTAGCATGACAGATAAGTGTCAGTACAGATGTGCAATACTGTGAATAAGGGCAGCGAAATGTGCAGGTGCAGAAAAACGTGTTCTACGCATCCCAAATCACACTGGCTACGTTTCTTCATCCAGTCCTTCCCTCTGTTGCATTCAGATTGATATCAAACAACCATTGCTCGTGGTTTGTCACGCAGGCTTTGCCTAAGGGAAGACTTTGCTTTAACAGGAATTCTGGAGAAAAGCATGAATGTACCAATGTACTTTAAAACCACCAGAGTAGAGATGACACAAATGAGGGAGAGGGACTCTGAGCTCCATGAAGGTTTTTTTGCCAAGCTCTGCAGAGTTGTCTTAAATATTTTATGCTCGCCCTATTGTTCACGAGTCTGAAAGAACAACTAAAATGTGAAGTTAGTGTTGTGAATAAAGTAAACTGGGCACTAAAATATCTGACGGTGAAGTGAATATGAAACGGGGGCTATTCTAACATTGTCCAAAGTTGTGCTGATAATGGATGGCAACAATGACATTTCATTAGGCCAATCAAATCTATTCAGTTCTTCAGTTGGTTTTTAAACTTCAAGAACTGCACAATCTCCACCCCACCACCTCAGAAAAAAGAGATTATGAAACTTACATAAATGTACACTTAATTTATGCTTTTTCTTTAATAATCTTTATTTTTGGAGACTCTTGGGGTACTGGGCTTTTGGTGTACGCCCAGCGAACGGAGCGGAGAGCGTGGTGCATGGCGTAGAACCCAGAAAACCACTCTGTGGGTTCGCTCCGCCCACGTTTCTGATGGTAGAAACTGTACACCCATACCACGGTGAGAGTTCAAGCTGCGGGTGGAGCTCGGGCGTGGGGCCACAGGTCAGCTGGGGGGCGGGGGAGCTATGCTGCATTCATACCCGGCACTGTGGGCGGGCCTTAGGGGGCTGGGCCCGCCCCCGCCCATAGAGCTTCATTGTTTTCATTATTAGGCCCCCCAGCGAAAATGAAATGCCCGTCCACTGATTTGCTTCTGCCGCCGGCTCTGGCTGCATCGTGTAAAGCTGCAAGTACAAAATGATTGCAGAGCAAGCTTTTGAACACATACGAATAAAGCAAGTCGTTTTTCAAGCGCTGTCTTCGGGGTTGTCTCGCGCGCGACGTTACAATATTTTACCATATCAAACAAGCAACAGAAATGGGGAGGCAGATGTGTCATTACCAAAAATGCATGCAAGATCTGTTTTGTACTTTTGAACTTCAGCATTCAAAATGTCCTTTTTATACAGGAATTCAGATGATAAGAGTCTGACTTTTGGCTGACTTTTCAGGAAGAAAACTTCTTTGTTCTAATTAAAAATAGCTGAATATAAAATGTATTTATACATATAATTGTAAAATACTTGTGAATCCATTCCATTAGGTATGGTGTTTCAATATGCACCAGCCTGGGCCTCCAAAATAGCTATTTTATAGGTATGGTCGTCTCAGTAACCACAAAGCATTTACTGGGATTAAGTAAAACGCAGGGAAATTTGGAAAAAATAAATAAAAATTTCCCTTTTCCTTTTAAATAAACATGCATTCATGTGTTAAAGTTTAATAAAGATGCCACATGTAAAACGGAAATTTGAAGAGACATTTCTAAGTTATTCAAGCATTTGTAATGGTTGTATGTCACTAAAACACATTTATGTCAACCCGGCATTCTCTCTGCCAAAAAGCCTCTGATTCGAGAGTAGGGAGAATTCAAACTGCAAGCTCCAGAGAAAATATATTTGTGTATGAGCTGTCTGTCTGAAGTGTATCATTTCACAGTGTGTAAGGGAAGTTTCTCAGTCCCAGGCTTCATTAAGACCACATGGGAGATTGGAGATTAGGTTTTTTATTGTTTAACAATTTGAGTCGAGGAAAATAGTAAAAAATGTTGGATCTTAAATGGAAAAATATTTTAAAAGTGGGTCCATTTAGATTCTGAATCTGAGGTGATATCAATTTTGCCTCATGGTCTGGAATATCTAAGGCATACACTGTGGGCAAGCTGTCACAGAAACTGTAATTCTCATCTCTGTTGCGGATGGCGTGATTTCATCACCAGATTTCCATGCTTTGTGACACTGTGTCTTGGACTGCCCCCCTCTGATTGTTTTACCCACAGACAAATAAATAATAAAACAAATTTCTCATACAACACTTTTCTAAATGGCAGATATGCCTAATGGCAGGCAAAATGTTTAACACCATGAGATTTAGGGAGAGGGTTATTAAAACCCTTCTCATTTAACACAATGTTCCTCCACTCTCACCAACCAGTCCCCCCCACCCCCTTCCTTCAATGTCCTAAAACATGGTGTCAGAGAGTAACCATTTACCTCAGTTGTGTTTACTGAGGTAAGTTAACTAAAACAAACAACTGTCCATCATTAACATGATAAGATATTATAAACAATTGACAGACACAAGTCTAGTCGAATTAGGAACGTGCATACTCATGCACATCATATATTTGCGTATCCTGGCAAACTGTCATTCTCGTTACCTCATTAATCAGGCGACTGAATGCCGCTGCAGACAATCAGGTCTGAATGAACAAGCAACACTGATTAGAGACTCCGTACAGGTGTGTCTCATTGCTGTTCTTTAACGGTTGTCTGCCACCGGCACTAGCAACCAAAAACCCACACTGGAATGCAACCAGTCTATGTTGTTGAGTAGAGGTTTTTAGGATGAAGCTCGCTGATCTAAGGTGCATTATATAAAGTTTTACACTCAGGAAATACACTGAACTCACGCCGCAGTCCTGTTTTTCCTGCTGTAACTGCACAGGTGACTGACTGTTCCACCAGGGGACCAGAAGACGTTCAGCTGTTCAGGTAGTGTCCAGAATTTCTTAATAAAAAAAAAGTGCCACTTAAATAACAAACAAAAAACAGAAATGAGAGAATGCCAAAAGTATGCAAGATATTCCTGTTCATTTTCCTAGAGGGTGTCTTATTTGAGTGCCTTGTTCAGTGGTATTGCCATGTGACATACTGCCAACAAATTAAATTCTTACGTTGAGTATATAAAGAAGTTGTAAGATCTAAAACTTATGTCTATTACTTGTGAAATGTTTAAACAAGTCTCATGTGATTTCATTCAATAGATTGCTTTAAATTTGCTTTAAAGGCAGTAGAAACCATACAACGCAAAATTAATTATGAGGACCAGTCCCTTTGTGCCTCTACCATCTGAGAATGAATCTTCTGCGTTTGATGTTTACTGTTTCGTTATGTATTTTAAATAATGTTTCCAGACAATTTAATTAGTTTTTGTTTTTCACTAATGATTTACCAACTGTTAATTTTCATGCATCTTAAAAACATTAACATTAAAATGTAAACTTTTCAAAGCTGACTGCAAAGACGTATAGTAGATATACCCTCCCATACACACTATTTGGGAAACGAATTTACTTGTATTTAAATTGATATGTTATTTTAACATATTTGTATTTGAAGCAACATTTTACATGATTTATAATTCTATGGAGATCATGAATCATTTATATAGTAGGTTAATTCTTAAAAGAACGTTTGAGACTAAAGGCCAGACCCAATCAAAGGTATAACGCTGCGATAGAATTTGTAAAAACATTCTCGAGATTAAAATACAAGAAAAAAAATCCTAGGGGCAATACAATTTTTGCATCATTTTATTTCTTCTACTCACAAGTGCTATTAGCGGTTAGGCAAAAGGTTGATCCTGGCCTAAACGTAAGAAATTGGGAGGTTAGTTTGAGGCTATCTGTCCTAATGGCTCTTTCACCTGCAGGCGAGGGGGGTGGGGGCTGTTTGGCGATGATTAATTATTAATAGTGGGTGGAGGGCTTTGTCATCCATCTGCTCCGTTCCTGTACGTCATTAGGGAGCTCTCCGGGTCTGTCTCGACGTCTGTGGAAATCGCACGTCTGTTACAGGGGCTTCGCCTGTGTTTCGAAGCACAGAAATTCGGGGGCACTGTTACAGCCCGAGGCGCTCTCATGTGTTCGACAGAGAAGGGCTGCGCCCGCAGTCTTCTCTCGTTGTGAGACTTCTGACACTGCCATTCAGACGGCTTCGTTTTCTCCTGACAGCTTTGAACTGACAACCGGTTTTAGATTCGCCAGGCATTAAATCAAAAGTATGACATGATTTTGCCGAAAGCGCACGAGAAATGCATGAGCCAGTGAAATATAATGTTTCGATAGGCAGTGCAAGAGGCTGGTTAGTGAAATACCCTTTTCTCCTTCAGCGAAGAGAAACGAAACGGTACTCCCCAAAAATCAAAAGCACTGTATTGCAGAGACGCAGCAATCGCGAAAGCCCACTTGTTAAGAATCTGACGCGGCAGCCGGCTGGCAGTTTCCCGGGCGTCCTTGGACGTCGCTGCGCAGTTCTGTTGATCCAACACCGGGGAGTCTCCTGTGTCTTCGGCTCAGTCCTGGTAATTCCTGCTGTGGGCAATACCGCGTAAGCGTAACCCCCCAACCCCCTTCCGGGGAAACGCGGAAAAAAAACCAAAATTCAACGAAAAAACTATTTGCTATTTTTTTTTTCCAAAATTTAATCTTTTTTTTTTTTTTTTTTTTTTTTTGGAAATACATACACAGTCAAAATGCGACCAGAAAGATACAGGGTGACTGGAGAGTGATTTAATACAACCAAGGCAAGTCGCGATGTTTCAAGTTGAGGTGTAGTCAATTTAACCAGATTTTAAAATATTTCATCTTTGGCGTTTACTTAATGCGATGACTTGAGCGTCCACCTACACCATTGGATACACTTTTATCCTGGAGTGCAGGAGTTTGTTTTAGTTACACGTAAACAAGGCTGTAGTGATGTATATTGGTGCTTACTGAACAGTTAACATCTGTTTTGTTTTTGTTCATGGAGCCGGTCATAAATTACATTTCTTCACTGTTTTAATTGACTTTCCTTATCCGAGGCGAGAGCATGTGTTGTGGATAAGGGTAGAAAGGCCCTCCCCAAGGGCCATGGGGAGGTCGAAGGGGAGTACTACAGGCATCACTGACATTCCTGGTTTTCAGGTTTGCAAGCGTTCTGGAACTTACCACTGTGTTTGTTACTCATACAAATGGGAGGGTGGCTGGAAATTCAATGTCCCTTAATGTTTGTGGACATATATATATATATATTGGCCCTGATAACATTTGTAATAGTGTTGGTAACTGATGGTCTGGAGAGGCTTTGTGGGGTATATAAAGCTGGGGGGTGTTACTCTGTTCGTTGTGTCTATGGAATTAGCCTTTAAGGACAAGTTGTTTACTTTTATCCATCGGATTAACAGCCATTTTGTTGTGTCAGTATTTCTGCTGTCCTTGTTTTTCAAGGTGGGTTGTTGTGTCAGTAATTCTGCCGTCTGCGTTTATGGAGGTGGGTTGTAGTGTCAGCGTTTCTGCTGTCTGCGTTTTAGAAGTGGGTTTGGTTAGGGTTGAACATGAGCTTCCCTTTGTTCCCATGTCTAAGCTGTGTAGCAGAGCAGACAGAAAAAAGAACATAATGCATAATAATTTATTCAGTAAAATATTATTAGTGGTTTTTCATAGAGTGGTAGTTTAACAAAACGATCAAATAAAACCCTTTCCAGTGGTTAGCAGGGGAGATAAGGACAAAGCAACTAGCCTTTCAAGCTGTATTTCAGGATAGCTTTCATCGTCAGTGGAGGTGAAGCTAAATATAATGAAATAAACATGGAGGAAAGAGACTGCCCTTCCTCCTACAACTATTTCGCCAAGCAACCCTACATACAGGTATGTGTATTCTCTTGTGACAGTGTATTCTCCCTGTCAGTGACAAGAGCCTCGCTACGCTCTCCCCCTCTAAATATCCGCAGCAACCTCAGCTGACTAATAGGCGTCCGAGTCACGGCACCAATGTAACGCACCCTCGTTCAACCCACTGGCTACTGGGCTTCCACTCCAGATTTCAGTAGATCTAACTCATCAAAACAGACAGGAGAGATGGTTAGTTCCTTGTGCTGAAGACTTGAGCTGTGGCTCAACAAGCTAATCCTGATTTTTGTCCTTTTTTGACGACCTGAATTTGATCCCTGGCCAATGGTGGCCCCGTGGCCAGGGGGGTTGAATGAGGGTGTGTTTTATGTGAGGCGGCAAAATGCAGTCACACCACCCAGGGCAAATATGGGGCCTTGGTAATGTCCTGAGGTGGCCAGCAGAGGGCACCAGGTTATTTCCATCATTTTTCCTGATGGCTGGGTATACTGACATACTCCGGTAAATTAAAAAATAATAATTTAGTGATGTTAGTGATGAACGTTAAAAATATTGGCAGAAAGATTAATATTTAAACTGATGTTCATCAGTCAAAGATACCTATCAAAATGCTGAAGATTTCCACCCTCATTTATAGATGAGGAACAGGTCTTCATGATAAGGTTAAACATTTTTTAAAGCCATTAATGTCTGCTTTATAAATAGGATATTTTCATGTAGGAACCGTCAGAAAAATTTCAGACTGTTTAATCAGAAATGTTTCATCATGCATTACTGGTAACAAAATGGTTTAAAAAAAAATGAAAAAAGTTTCTCCTGTCATGATGTCAAATGATTTTGCATAATAACTGTGATTTTTCAGTAGTAAGTGGCACTGAAGTGCAGATTTAAAGCCCAGCTGCACCTCTTGATTTGTCCAGTTGGAGTCTGTGACTTGGCCAGTCTGAAGCCGTAAAAACCCACTCTAACAGGGGGTGGCCATGACTTATATTCCAGTTTGACAGACTCTGGCTGCAATTAACACATTCGGCAGAGTGTAACAATAACAGTTTTCAGTTTTTACCGACAGCCTGCACTACATACACTGGGGAAAATGAAAAGACCTCTTTGTTTGGCTGGCAAAAAAACCTGTTTCAAACAGGTAACTATGAAGAGGATGGACATAAATTTTCTCAGTGCACTCATTTTTAAAACCTCCTCAAACTACACAAACAGCAGCAGCTTGGGATAAAGCCCCCATCCAGCAAGAAAGCTGTGATGTCTCAGCTGTTTTTAATGCAGCTATGGTGACCACAGGCATTCCCCCCCACCCCACACTCGTCCACAACTGTGGATGGTGAATGTGGGAATTCATTCTGAGCAGGGTGCCCTAGGCAGAAAAGGCAGCTCTGGTTGCTATTCTTGCTTTCACCGGTGCTTTTAGCATCCAACCTGACTTCTCGTCCGTCTTTTTAAATATTATTTACGCCTGTTGTTTATGATTGGTCCTTGGAGGCTGATTTGGGTAAGCTGAGGTGTCTTTAGTGAAGAGACTGGATGGTGACACAGGCCTCGGTCTTCTATCATATGACGGCATATAGAATCTGTTTAAAGGCCTTCTCTAGATGAAAAACACACTAGCACTACAAAAATTCAGTAGCCGATTTAATAACGTTTCCCTTCCGGGCTTAGTGCTACAAATGCAATTTTCCATACAGCGCCCAGAATTCACTAACAGACTCGCGCTGAGCCGTATAATATTCCTACAGTGAAGCTAATGGTGTGAGACTGAATGGCACGTTGTTCATTATGGCCAATTACACACCCAACATGTTTGCCAATGTGTCATAGTTATTGCTCTGTTTAACTCTGTGCCGTAATAGAAAC
>JAOYSI010000818.1:47306-67158 GCA_025775065.1 Hiodon alosoides
AAACGTATTCACACCTTTTACCAGCTGAAGCAGCCATGGCTGGTCCTGGCCCAACTCACAGCCCAATGGGCACTCACAACAAACATCACTTTTCAGACTTGGGTTTTCTGCTTGTGCCAGAGGGGAACATTTTTGGCACTGCGGTGTGTCTCCACACGCTCAGATGAGCCACCCCTGCAATCTGTCATTCTTGCAGTGACGATACAAAGGCACCTGGCGCTGTTTAAAATCCCAGATAACTCTCAGACACAATTCCAGCGTTTTGTTTGCCACGGAGTCCGTCTGGCCTTCTCCTGTCTCCCTCGGCCTGCCCTGCGCACGGGACGCGAGAATGCAGAGGGGGGCACAAGTATGTCGTGGGCCAACTGCTTTGCCGTACTCAAAGCAAACAGTTTTTCATCCGAACCGCTGGTCTGTCAGAGTAACTCTCTCACACACTCAGGGTTTGTGTTCCCAGCGCGGAGATTTAAACAGAGAGGCCCTGGCAGCACCATCTGGTTCTTCTCTGCGGGCTCCGGGTCCGGGCGTGATGGATCAGAAAGATGCCCTTAACGGGACATGAGGTTCTGCGCTTTTCATCTCTCCGAGATGTGATTCCCGTCAGGCTTTACACAGGTATACCTTAACCAAACCTGCTTTGGATTTTATTGGTCATTGCCCAGGGCAAATGGCTGAGCCCAGAAATCTAATAAAAAGGGAGAAATTCTGAGCATAGAATTGTTTTGGATTTCAATCTCAATCAGTGATAGCTTAAACACAGTATCTCCTCTTTAGGGTTTTCTTTCTTTAAGGGACCAAAATGCCGTTAATTACATAAATACAGTTTAGTTAAGTAAGTTAAACGCATTAATTTTTATCTGTCCACATCCTCTAACTTCTTGCCATGAAGAAGAGGTAAGTATTGTAATTTTAGGAAAATTTAGCCAAAATGAGGATAGACATTGCTGTAGTTCTGAGAACTACAAAATCAGAAGATACGCATATCTTGTAATTTTGAGATAACTAGTGAAACGGGGAACCTGCATTGAAACTGTGGCAAGTAAGGCTAACATTTACATTTGATTTCTTTGGCTTCAGTAAAATCATCCAGTGTCATGTTTATTGAACGACACAGCTATGCACTCATTGGAGGAGAGAATGACCGAACAAACAAATGCTTGTACTTCCACCGTTCTAAACTTCTGCGTGTTCCTCATCTACTGTCTGGCCGGTTTGTTCGTCTGTTGAGGAACGAGCCGTTGTTTTCATCGCCGGCGCTGCCTAATAGCATCGTCCCTGTCACATTGCGTAATATTTCATCCTTGATTATCTTTGTGATAATGTTATTGCCTCTCACTCACAGTACACAATTTAAATGACCCCTCTCTTCACATATTGATTTAATTTCTGCAGGTGCTCTTATCTTCATTATCTGTACCACCACTAGATGTCCCTATTCAGTTTGTCAACGCAGCAGTAGGTTGAGTAAGTTTTATTTTTTTTATTTATTTATTTTTCTTCCAGTGTCTTTCACGTTTGTTTCTTAATCTGATATTACTTAATCAGATATGTTGGCACTGAGCGACGCGTTATCTGACGGTGTCTTGAGAGGTTTTTTTTTTTTGTTGTGCACACAATGACAATAACACCCAGTAACAAAAGCATTAGGGTAGCTTGTTCATTCCGCCTTTACGTTGGTGTCCATATTTTATCCTCAACTTCCGCATTAAATTTGAAAAATAATAAAAATGGTCATAGTTCATGGTTTTTTCCTAAGGCTATTATTTTATGGTGGTGTGCTTTTTTTATTAGCAATTTATTTCGTTGGTGTGGTGTGAGTGAATCTATAGTATCCAATTTATTCTTGTTTTGCCTCTAACTGGTTTGTATAGTGAAAATGGGATCCATTAGGACTATATGAGGAAGTTACTTAAGGGGGGAAAAAAACTATGGTTTTGTCATCAAAAACATTCGCAGTCAGTTTCTTTTAGTTGATTAATTATTTGCACATATTGATTGATTATTTGACAGATAAGTGTGTCAAGCTTGTGTATTATACCTATATCTTATGAACAATGAATAGAAGTCATGGTTGTCCTTTGCTCTAGGCATTTTGAAATGCGTACATGACCATCTAAAACTGCAGTCGTCGTTCCTCAAACAACCACCATCTAATCAACTGTATGCACACTGGCCCCATTCTGTCCAGAGAACTGGTGAGAGGGAGAGGTGTTACTGAATAGCTGAGCTCCAGTAATGTATCTTTACATCGTCTTCATCATTTTTCATCATGCTGAAAACCGGTGAGGGCTTACTGTGGGTCAGCACTGACAAAAGACAACATCTGTGCTGCAATTTTTTGTTCACTCACCAAAGTGTGTGTGTGTGTGTGAGTGACCATTGAGTATACAGTGCCTTGCAAAAGTATTCCCCTTTTCCAATGATGTACCCTTTTGTTGGATCACAAATTATGTATACATAGTTTTGAAAGAAAATCAAATAATAACACTTTTAGAAATTGAAAAAGTAAAATGTCTACAAAAAGCTGAATATAGAAACTAAAACCTCTATCGATTGAATGTTGAAATGCGTTGATTGTGTAAGCTTTCATACCCTGTGCCGACACTACAATAATTACAGTAAGTCATTACTGCAAGTCTTGTCTAGTCTGACGCCAAAACCTTTTGCTACATGTGGTCGGTGTCACTTGATTTATTTATTTTTTTGTGACAAACGCAGTAAGAAGGACGTCATCCCCAACCGGTCTCCTCCCTGAGCCGGCTGCTCTGTTTCTACTCCCCAACGATGCTTGACTGCTCAAGCGGATCTTAACTTCTCTGGATCCGGGCCATTATACAACCTTAGCTCCCTGACTCATGGAGGCCATCATGGTGAAGATGGGTGCGTTCAACCACAGTCCCTGGACATGCGGAGAGACCACTCGCATAGTTGTGTCATCCGTTATGCTCAGTTTTGCGCTTGCTGCAGCTAAGGGGATAATAAAAAAAAGATGCAATAGAAGTTATGTTTCCTTGATTTATTTACCATATAAAGAGCATGATCAGTGTAGTGCAGGTCAGAAATAGGCATATAAAAATATAGGAAAATAATATGTTATTTGATATGGTCTTGATTGCAAGTTTGAAGACAACCCAATGTGAAAACTGCTGTATCAATGTGTGACTAAGTGTTTATGTGACTGTATGTGGATGTGTGGGTGGAAGAGAAACTTTTGCTATGGTTGAAAAACAGTTTATATTAATGTGGGTGAGTGCATGAGAGGTGTGGTCCAGGGCCCGTAGTGTGTGAGAATCAGTTTATATGCATCGTTACTTCTGTCACTTTGTAAATCTCTTTGTCCGCCATCCTTGCTTTGCAATCAGCGTGTCTCGTGACACTAACGGTATTCACCACCCCATTGTGATTCTAATCTGTTTGTCAGTGATTCTGAAAGTAGCTGCCTATCCAGGAACAATCAGCCACAGTGTGTGTGTAAACCTGCTGCCACCTCACCACCAACATGGCCGCTTGGCTGCACTCATGACTCCTCTCTTTGATACCCTCTCTCACAATAACCCCCAGTGATGACCAGCAGAGATGCAACGGCCATCATTTGTTGACTTATAGGGTCCAGGCAGTCAACTGGGTGCATGTTTTGTGTCAGTCTGCATTTTTAAGGGGGAGGTGGCAGAGCTGTTGTTCCTGCTGCCCTGGCAGGCCACAGGAACTGATTCTGCCATGTTTCCCAGTGCCCGGGTCCACAGAGCAGGTGCAAAACTGGGCTGAATCGCATCTTTGTGCAGGGGTTCAAAGCACCCTGACACATTTATTCTGCTCCCTACCATTCTTCGTATTGTCCAAATGCGGCACATTAATGGTGTTACGTTTCTAGGGTTCATGGTGGTATGTTTTGTGATGAGACCAGAACATAGTTTCAATGGGATGCTTTATGTGTTTCCCGGTGAATCGGGAAGCCGGCTGCTGCAGTCAGCACCTGAGGTTTGTGTCCACAGACAGCCCCCTGGCCAGGCTTGTGAAGGGCTCCAGTTGCTGTGTGGTCTAACTGCGCCATTCTCCCTCTCTGGACAAGTCCTAGTAGCCAGATTTATTGGCCAGAGCACCTGTTTCATTTAGTTAGCGAAACAATACATCACCCTGCATCACCCTAACAACAAACACCACCTCTTGCTTTGGCTTGAATTGGTCCTTCACAAAAGTGTGAATAATTAATATGAATGTGTGTGCTTGTCTCTTAAGCCAAAACCACATTGTCAAACTCAAACAAATTCAACTGTGTTAGACTTAAGCATGACTTTGTTTTTGTTAAGAGGGTCTACATTTATCACCCCTAAAAGTAATGTGTGCAGCCAGTGATATGTTGCATACCAATATTTCATTTAGTTTCTCTGACAAACTGCAGGTTTGACCCACTCAGGCAGCCCCGTGTTGAAGCTCTGGAACAGAATAGGGGCTCTGTGGAGATCTGGATTTAACACTGCAGCAGGGGCTCCAGCAGCCTCCCCTGAATTTCATGGAGCTCTGAACTCAGGAACTCCCGCAACAATGCTGTGGGCTGTGGTTGGATGACACACGCGGTCCAGCTGCTCCCCACGCCGGTGTCACTCGCCCCAGCTGTCTAACCCCCAAACTGGGCCAGGGTCCAGCCCGGTCAACCTCCTGTCCCGTCACATGTGGAGTGGACCCAGAGCAGCTGGCAGTTCAGTGTTCAGACTGGCTGCTTTTGGGGGACACCATCCTGAATTCTTCATAGAGACCTTAAGATGGACTTGCATGGCAATTCTCCTCCAACTCAACTGGCTCCTGCAGACCTGCCCAAGATATCTTTGTGCCAAATTGGAAAAGTTATTTTCTTATAACTCTTATTTTAGCTTTAGAAATATATCTTCTGGCCTAGGATGAGTGGAGGATTCCTGTTTTGTTGTATCCCAGCATCTTAGACCAAAACTGTCAAATTTGATCCTCAGGTATCATACAGACATCGAATGACAACATTTGAACAATATTAACTTGATTAATTACAGGTGAGGCTATGTTTCTTATGAGCACAGGGTAGACCGTTATTGCCCATACGTCAAGATATGAATGCATAACTTATAGCTTAATATGTACTTAACGATGCCATTTTCTCTGCACACAGTCGTAGCCATTCTGTATGTAATAGAATGACCAATGAACCACCTGTGTAGAAACAGTACTGATCCATTTGTAACGGTCTGGATGTGTATCAGCGTTCAGGTTTGCTGTCCACAGACACGGCGTGTGTATGCAAGCCTTCCTAAATGCATGGGCGTGGTCACCATCAACGTGCAGGACGCCAGAGGCAGGGGGACGAGGTCCCTGGGGCCGTGACCCGGGTCAGGCATGGTGGAGGTTCTTGCAGGAGGTTAAGCGGAGACTGCAGTGGGGCTGTCTGAGGACATGAGTGTGCCACGCGCAAAAGGTGTCAAGGGGAAAGGCATGGCTGGTTTCGTAGTGCTGAGGTTAATCATGCCTCATGCTAATCATGCTGGAGAAGGTGCAGCCTGTGTGGATGTAAAGTATGTGAATTTGGGCGTTTCCAGGCATTTCACATAGGTCTCTAACCCTGGTGCTGACGAGCCCCAATCCTGTTGATCTTACACGCAGCCCTAAATCACCTCTGTGGGAGGGTTTTGTTTTAGGGGACCAAAGTTTAATATTTAGGGAATGCAATTTATTTGTTAGATATTCCTGAATCATTATTAAAACTCATTGAATCATGTAAGGGCTGTGTGGAATAACCAACTGGACCAGCTCCAGGACCAGGGTTGTGACCAAGTGTCAACGATGTGTCAGTATAATAAGGGTCATTAGTGCAGTATTCCTGAGTTTCATTCACTCACTCTTTTCAGAGTGCACAATAACCCAATGAGGTATGGTCCAATGCTTCCTGTTTATGACACGCCACAATAATTCAATGGTATTTCCCTCAACACGAAGAAAAAAACCAAAATCAGTATCTTACCTTTCTAGTGTTACATCTTATTCATACATCTCATCATTATTTTAAAAACTTTTATTTCAAGGTGTCAACAATAATGAGGGAAAAAAAGCATGGGTTTAGCTTTTAGTTTTAGTCCATCCTGTTAAGTTCCAAACAGCACACACCGTAGTTTTGGCCCTCACAAGGTGACTTAGTAAAGGCATGACAACCTTTTATTGACTTATTTTTTCCTGAGAGATGCTATTGAAGGGTTTAGTTAACTGAAGACAGTTAGCTGGTCCACCACGCTGCTGGAGTGGCTAATATCATCCAAGACAGGAGCGATAAGTGCCAGAAAGATCTGAATAAAATTCAGTTCCAGGTCAGGAGTATTTTGGCAAGCCACGTTCTGGGGAATCACATAAGTACCTTTACTATATTTTGACCTTCTTGGAAAGGAGCACTGAAAAGTCTTCCAAGCGTCTCTTTACAGAGAGCTGAAAACAGGAAGCATTCAATCAGTTAAGCAAGGGTTATGTCTATCTCTCTCCAGCTCCAGGATGTTTGTAGCAATTCAGTGTCATGTATCATCATCACTGGGTTTCAGCAGCATTTTTTTTATGCAACACATCTGCAACACATTTAACTGTTAGCACAGAGCCAAAAGACCTATTCCTCTGCTAGTGTTCATGCAATCAACAGCTGTGGGATTCAGTTCAAGCTCAGAATGGTCTCTGTCTCCCTGCTCTGCGCCGGAAGGCTGTGCCCTCTCTGACACAAGCACAAACGTGCACGAAACCCACCGGTGCTCCTGTGCACACACTCGTCACACGTGTTATGCATATTTCATCCGCTTCTACATGAGGGGGATCCAATGGGAGGCTATAATGCCTCAGCGTTTTGTTCCACCTTCTTGAAGCACAGTTTTAAAACCATCTGAATCTGAATTCTTAGACCTAAGAGAAAAAACACTTTAAAATGCAATGTGCCCACGTCAATGTGAAATGCAAGGGGGGGGGGGGTAGGGTCCTTGGGTGAGTCTGGGCAGGTCGTATAACAACAATGCACAATCAATATTATGATGTCTTATTGGACTCTAGCTTAGCGCAACAGAACATCTCTGCTCTAGCTCAAAGACCACAGAGACAATTTAATAACTACGACTCCTGGACGGGCTGACTCAAAAATAAGCTTACCGTTGAATCAGTGTGCTTCCTGCGGGCTGGTGTGGCCCACTGAATTGCCCATTGTAGAATGACATTTTACTGGAGTCCCAGGCCTGCCACAGGACTTGATTTATTACTGCTGGAGCTGTGGGTAGGCCCCGGCCAGAGTGGCCTAGGAATGCACATCTTTGTCCCCTTTAACGCTGCTTCGGAGGCAACCTAATCTCTTAATGCTTGTGGGTTGTGATAGGGCATATCCGCAATCAACAAGTCACTTCCAAATTCCCGGCCAGGCATGCAGGAACCCCTGCCTGTCATTTCAGCGCATTGCTCTGAACCAAGCTCTGGGCTAGTGTGGGAAGCTTTCCCACTGTTGGCTATTACTGGATCTCCACTCTTGCATAACTTGAGTGTTACTGCTGCCCGGGCCAGTTTTCACTACAGCTTCAGCTTAAATGTTTTTTTACAGGAAACCATTTAGTAGTGGCAGGCGCCAGTGGTACTGCGGACAGAGTCTCCAGGGACAGCTCAATAATGAAGAATCCTGCACTAAAGTACACTAAATGCACCTGAATCCAGAATTTTTCCAAGAAAATGTACACTACAGATGTACAATAAATTGTTAAACATATGAAAATGCATACATTTGAAGAATACATTTAAAACCAGGACTGGTGATTTATTATGATGCATTGACGACGGCACTAGTTACTGTGGACTGCTGGGTGATTTTACATAGTATGGGCTGCTTGGTTCCCACTGATGGGTAAAAAGCCATTTCAAACATATAGTGTGCTATAAATATTGGGGAGTTACATATGTTTCACTGACGGAATAGCAGGAGTTTTGGATTGTTCTTTGAAACGTCTTTTCTGGCTGTTTCCAGTTAGCGCTGATTGAAACAGCGTTTCGTGGGTTTACCTTAAGTCAGAGATATGAGCGTGACTGATGGTGCTTCTTATCTGCTTATCGGTCATGATGTCAGGGACTCTCCCCTTTCACTTCTGAACCCTGACCTCCCTGCTAAGCTATGAAGAAAGTCAGCCTTTACTTTAATCAGAGCCAGAGACAGTGAATCTATTTAAAGTCCTATCCTCCTTTTAATGTCGTCTCCCTATTTGAAAAAAAGTAACTAAAACCTACCTGTGAGTTCATGCAGGCTCCTGGTCCCTAATTAAAACGTCCACAAACGGACTGAGGGGCTGAACCGTCCCATGTTATCCTCATACCGCCCCCACCCTCCACCCCCCTTCCCCCCCAGACTTTGCGCCGGGACCTCATCTCAACAGACTGAATGGGATTTGGGAGGCTGTCAGACGTAGATCTTTGATGTGCTAATCTGCGGAGCTGTGGGCCCTTTTAAGAAAACAAACGGTGCTCTGCACGGCGCGGTCCACTCACCCTCTCTCCCGTGACAGATGGAGAAAAGAGTATCAGGCAGAATCTTGGTCGATAATTCTCTCCACCCCGCCGTGTGCCACGCATACCAATCCACCTGAGGGCTGAAAAGGAAACCCCCATATCAACAACTACACTCAAAATGTCATTAATTTCCAGTGTGTACAAGGCGCCTGGGCCAAATTCTGCATCCCGTTCACATACCGAGATCAATTTTAGAGGGCAAAACTAAAGCAGAGCTGGTATGGCTTATCAGCTGAAGGGTTAAACTTCTGGGTCATTACAGTTCCTGGAGTTATGAGATACCTTCGCAGGGCAGGTACTAAACCTCTCCGAGCTGTACTCCCTCTGAGCCTGGTTGTCAGACAGTAGTTCTGTGGGTGAAGAAAGATAATGATCAATGACTTTCTCCTAATAGAGCTGCAGCTGGAAGAAAAGACAGCGTGTTGCTTCGTTGGCTCACAGTCACATGGAACGGTGTAAAGTGGGTATTCTTTCCTAATATCTGAAATAAACCTATTTTTTTTATGTGCAATAGATTTATTCAACCCCGCAACATTCAAAACGAATACAACCCAACACATACCATAGTAATAAAAGACAAGTGTAGCTTAAAGTATTTTTACAAAGTATTTTTCTCTGTACAGCATGGAATAACGTCAATTAAAAAACACTTTCATGTTTTCCACTCCCACCCTCTTTAGCCATTAAAATCAATTAACGGCTCCATGCTGGCACTAAAGGGGCTGATTGCGGGTGTTTACCCAGCTGGTAGAATGGCCAGTGCCACTCGTATTTGCACAGAAGAAAAACCTTCCAGACACTGGCATCCTATGAAAGAAATGTTTCTTGCCCAGCATGAAGCAAACTTGCAAATAAAAACTGTTCACATTTAAAGCACTTGCCAGATTTGAATATAATGAGTTTTGGGCCAGTCTCTGTGGAGCAGGTTCATCAGCGGGCCGGGGAGTCAGCAGGAGACAGTTACTGCCTTTGATATCTCCGTTCCCAGCTAATACTCCACTTCACCGGCCTCACCTCATTAGACACCTCTGACAGCCACCGAAATTGCTGATAAATCAATGGGCACCTCTGTGTCATCATTCACTTTGAGAAAAGTACTTTTTTGGAATCCATATGAACTGATTGACTGTTTAAATAATTGAGCCTAATAAGATAACACTTTTTTTTACTTATTTAAAAAAAAAACAAAAAAAAACTCGGCTTTCGTGGATTCTCAAAGAAAACTGAGGGGATGAAATAATAAAAATAGGCAAATGGACCAAAAAGGACCAAGTAAACAAACTCAGCGGCAAACATTGGAGGGAGGGCTGGTTCCAGCTGGGGGATGGGTTGAGGTCATTGGCTTCATGATAAAAATTACCACTGGGCCCTCTGTCTCCATTTCCTGTCTTTGTGTCCCTTTCAGCCGGAGCAGGGAGCCAGCCTGCCACTCACACTAACCCCTCTGTATGACTGACGGCTCGGCTCTAAGGGGAGGGAAGGGAGCCCCCCTCTAATTGACTATAATAACTGACCGGAAAGTCAATGGAGGGCATGGGAAACGGCACCACCGCGATCGCGCATCTCTGCCAACTCCGAGCGTGTTCTCGTTTTATCTCTGCAAAAGAAAATCTTTTCAGTAAGCGGTCGCAAGAAGAGGGTACGTGTTCAGGTTAGCATTTAGAACCTTTATGGTATGACACTAGGCAGGCATAGTGGCAATGAACTTAACACTTTTCTTATCCAGCCCAAATCCTGCAGTCAGTGAGTAAGGCAATCCAGCTTTGTTTAGGGGTGTAGAGTCAACCCCTGTGGGCAATGAGATCACATTTAATGGATTAACACCAGCCATGAACTCCTTTGAAATGCAGTCTTTTAAAATTATTTGTTAATTTGTGTTTTACTCTAGTAAAATACACTGAGGAATCGCCCGGTTTGATTGGTTGAGAGCCACCAGGATGGAAAGAGAACAGGGACATCCGCTTGTTGTTTATTTTCCATTTTAAATCTTTATTTTAAAACACTGTACAATACCAATACTGTAGTTTTCAAAGTTTAATTATAAATGATATATATATATTAGGTTCAAGGTTCCTACCTTTATAACTTCTCAGTCTGTTCTACATGAGGATAATAGAGTTTGATGCCAGACCCCTCCTAAGTATATCTGGTTTAATGAATTTTTCAATCCCTAACGCTAACCATAACCTTATCCTTAACCGTAACATTTGTCTGTGGCCCTCTTGAGGGTATATCTCTCGCTTGCTTTTTAACTTTTGTAACTGGAATTTATTTCCCTGGTTGGTTTAAAATTAAGCTTATTCATCACTAAAAATAATAATTAAAATAATGTATTTGAAATAACCACTAAGTAACATAAATAAACAAAAAACAACTGGAGTTATATTGTAGCATTTGGTTTCTTCCAGTGTTTCTAATGACAGTTTACATCATGCACCATTGCAGGACACGCTGTTAAAAGAATTTTTTCTTTCTGATTTTGTGGGCCCTTTGCAGTAAAAGGGTGTTGATCTTACTGGTCTTGGCAACTGGTGGAAGCACCCACTGACTTATGGATCATTTGCTTAATGCTGAATGACAATTGATGGAAAACCATTTATCTCAGCCTGGCACAGCTTCCCTTATTGGACGGGACACTGCTGCAATTTAGGTTGTCAATTAAAACGTCGGATTTGCCCCCCCGTCAAATTCATGATAAAACACTGATTGTTGCCCTAGAAATGTGGGGTGATTTTTATCGCTGTGAGCAATGGTTTGAATGCTGAACGGGCTCCAGAAATTGTTACTGACTTGACAAGCCCTGGAACTGCCAACGCTGACAGCTGTGGCTACCCGAATGACCAGATCATGTCTGTATGGGCTCCATTTTCCTCCCAGGATGAAAAAATGTAAACACCACTTGGGTCTCGCCACGCTTTCACAAGTGACTTAATTGGCTTAGCCTTGTCAGTGGTTATTTTGAGGGCCCTCAAATAAATGGTCTGGTTTGAATCCAGTTTATTGCTCAGCTCTTCGCCGAGTGGCTTATCATAGAATAGTGGGAATGTAACCATGCTAACCGTTAGCTCAGATTAACGGCCAGTTTAAATTCTAAGCTGGAGCAGGTCTTTTCATGTTCAACACACTACGTCTCTGTTCCGAATTCCCCCTCACTGGGGCTCCTGGAGTGTGTACAACCTCTTTAGCACAGATGACGGCCTCAGAACCCTTTTCGATCATTCATCAGAAAGCCGTTAACTGAAGACTACCTCCCTTTTTCGTTGGGACCTGTTACAGTTATCTCAGAAAGGAAGCCTAGGTGCTGCATGCAGAGCTGTGTGCAGGGAGTGGCAGTCGAGAGTAGAAATAAAGACAGCGGTCGGTAAGTGAACGGGGAATGCAGTCACTGAAGCGTGTGGATCATCTCAGCTTCAGAGCTGCTTCTGCTGCATCCGAGAAAGTCATGGTCAGTTGAATCGATTCTCACTGTGAGCACGCGTTCCCTAAAGAGGTCAGCCAGTCCCTGTTCCACTTGTATTAATGCCGTCACACTTCATGCGAACGATTCAATAGATCACACAAGATGTCACCAGGGTGATTTTAAACTGGCCAGTGGGGCTAGTTCTTTGTGAGCCACAGGACACATCAGAGCCAAGTTTGGACAAACTGGGACATGGTAATAAATGAGGTGTGGCCATGACAGGTGGAAATGGCATCCACCCTCTGCCTCGATTGGCGATTTTTTTTTTGTTTTTGTTTTTTAACTTTAACAGTATTGGATGTCTGATTTTGATTTAATGAATGTGGTCTATTTAGTTTATCTTTCCAGGGTGATCGGTGTGAAAATAAGTCAGCAAAAAGTATGATCCAGCATGGAGAGACTGGGGAAATATATTGTATGTGGCTCTGCATAAACAGAAACCAAGTTAGCAAGACATTAAGAAGACATACCTGAAGTGTAGGACCTTAATTGTCAGAAGGATTTTTAAATGAACTCGAAACCAATGCAGGGTGTCCAGTTTGTGTCATTCAAGAATTAAAGTCATAAATGTAGTTAGTGAGTGCAAAAACAGCTAATTCTGATTTTTAGTGGATATAGATCTGGGAATTGTGTTCAAAATTTCCCTGCCCTAAAGGTCTTAAAGGGTCTTAATCCCAGTTTAAAAAATTTAAGTTGTTGTTATAGCAATCACAGAGGGATGCCACAGATAATTACATAAATATACAGTCAAGTCAAAAATTTTGGGACATTGAAAAAAGTTATTATTTTTGCTGTCTACCAAAGCATATTGGGAGTTAAAATTAAATTATCAACATGAGCTCGAAGTGCAGGCTTTCAGCTTTAATTCGAGTGTATTTACATACAAACCGGGTGAACAGTGTTGGAACTTTTTATATGTGCCCCTCCCCCCCCAATTTTTTTTAGGGGCCAAAAGTAATTGGACAAACTAACATAATCATTAATTAAATTGTGAGTTTCAATACTTGGTTGCAAATCTTTTGCAGTCAGTGACTGCCTGAATTCTGGAACCAGATGCTGGACTTCTTCCCTGGTGATGCCCTGCCAGGCCTCTAATGCAGCTGTCTTTAGTTCCTGCTGGTTCTCGGGGCGTTTTGGCTTCGGTTTTGCCTTCAGCATGTGAAATGCATGCTCAATTGGATTCAGGTCAGGTGATTGACTTTTGCTGTATGCTTTGGATCATTGTCCATCTGCACCGTGAAGAGCCATCCAACTCTGAAGCCTTTGGCTGAATCTGAGCAGATAGTATAGCCCTAAGCAATTTAGAATTCACCCTGCTTTTGTCAGCAGTTACATCATCGATAAATACAAGGGAACCGGTTCCACTGGCAGCCATACATGCCCATGCCATAACACTGCCTCCACCATGCTTCACAGATGAGGTGGTATGCTTGGATCATGAGCAGTTCATTCCCTTCTCCGTACTCTTCTCTTCCCAACATTCTGGAAAGTTGATCTCTGTCTCATCTGTCCATAGGATGTTGTTCCAGAACTGTACAGGGTTCTTTAGATGTTTTTTTGGCAAATTTGTTTTTGGGTCTTACCAATGGTTTCCATCTTGTGGTAAACCCTCTGTATTTACTCTGGTGATAGTCTTCTCTTGATTGTTGACTTTGACACAGACACGCCTACCTCCTGGTGGGTGTTCTTGATCTGGCCAACTGTTGTGAAGGGGTTTTTCTTCACCAGGGAAGAAATTATTCTGTCATCCACCACAGTTGTTTTTCGTGGTCTTCCGAGTATTTTGGTGTTGCTGACCGCGCCAGTACATTTTTCTTTTTAAGAATGTACCAAATACTTAATTTGGCCACACCTAATGTTTTCGCTATCTCTTACTATCTTTTGCTATGGGTTTGTTTTAATTTATCAGCCTAATTATGGGTTGCTTTACTGGCAGTGATAGCTCTTTGGAAAGATTCCAATTGCAAATGCCACACTTGAAATCAAATCTAGATCTTTTATCTGCTTACCTGTAATTTAACTAATGAGGGAATAACACACACCTAGCCGTGGGACAACTAAGACAGCTGAGCAGCCAATTGTCCAATTACTTTTGGTCCCTTAAAAAGGGCAGGACCACAGTGCTGTAATTCCTACACCATTCGGATGTAAATACCTTCAAGTTAAGGATGTTTTTGCACTTAAAATTTCAACTCCAAATAACTTTGTAAAAGTCCAAATATTTATGGACCTGACTGTATAGTGTAAATAATACAAAGTGCAGTAAATTCTAATAATTCAATTCTTTAATCTGTCGTATACCTCGACAGTATATGTCATTTCGATTTTGCGTAATTATAACTAGCACAATTGTTGTTTAAATAGTCCACTGTTATGTAATTTCTAGGTTATTGTTTGAAGAATGAATCTTATTTACAAGGGATTTTTATTGCTTTGGCTATGTGACTAAACTATGAATGTTTATGCACAATTTACCATTCATGTGCTACCTGTATCCCCCTGAGCGTATTGTAAGTTTATCTTGTTAGGATATCGTTGCATCGCACATTCCAAATGGTGCACTCTCAATCATACTTTCGCTGCACATTATGTGTATGATTCAATGCGTATTTCCATTTACATCTAGATAATTACACGCACTACTTAGAATATGCACACATTTTTACCAATAAACAGACACAGTTACAGACTTTGCAATATAAATCCGTGGAATTTCCAATCTGCCTCCAGGTCTGCTTTTCACACGAGCCCCGTGGTGCATGAGCAATCTTATCAGCCCTGCGGAGAAGCCAGGCTACGCCCAGCGTCTCCCACCACATTGAGGATAATGGTGACTCACCCAGACACCACAGTACTTCTCCAAATGCATTGCCATTATGTATATTGATACTAAATTGTAGAAGACCCAGTTATTGAGCGTTGCGGAACACATGTAGAGGAATCAGCTTCAAAACAAAAACAACTACTACGGATAAAATGTTGACATCCAGCACGGTAAGATTGAGGCCATTTAATAGAGTAGAATTTCAAGATAAAGAGTAACAATTACACCTCTGACAAGATAGACAGACCACCTTAGTCAGCTGCACAAGGAGATTGTTAGCTCTTGTTACAGGACAGCCGTTTCAGTGCTGTTTAATTGACTAAAGCCAGATTGTATGGTATCCGAGAGTGAAATGTGAGATAAAGTTTTACAGCCATGGCACATTTTGCAAGATAAGGTAAGTTCTAAAAAAATAAAATAAATAAATAATAAAATTTAAAAAGATATGGAATTGTCCAGAGTTGTACTGGGCTTTTCCAGCACTGGAGTTGGAACAGATTTTTAAAATCTTGCAGGAAGCACACCGGAGCTAAGTGAGTCATGTATTATGTCGGGACCTGAATAGTAGAATGAGGGAAAACAGGAGCCAAATAAAACAAATGAAGGGGCCCTAGCGCACGTGTGGTGGGCCGCGATAACAACTCCGTGATAGACGCGGGCGAAATCTGCGTTAAGCAGGACTGAGGAGAAAGCCTGCAAAGACTGTTCTGTGTTAGCTAGTGGAACGGCAACAGACTTGAATACTATCAATCTTAGTTGTAATAAAAAGTCTAAGATGGTGTTGTGTAAGTAAGATGAAGCAGGTAATGCACCAGGGAAATTAGGCTTCAGGCACCTAATTATTAAAACTTCTGCTGTGCTGGTTATTGCCAAAAACAAAAATAAATAACTAGATAATTTCCACAGCAACCCTGTCTTTAATCACTCCTTCCATGACTGAAACTCTACCTTCAAAAAGCTGGTTGGCCCTACGACCACAGGACACAACAGACTGTGTTTAAGCAGGGGCCAAGGTATCAAAGACAAATTAAACTGTGGAACAGTTTCTATTTTGTGGTGCTAGCTAAACGCTATGGGGGGTTTTCTCATCAGGGAGGACTGGAAGACAAACCCTGTGCATGACGAAGACCAACAAATCGGTATAAACTTCAACGTTTTGCAGGTCAATTACCCAAAGTCATTGTCATGAGACAAAGCTGCTCTGAGAATAACACGGAAGATGTCCTGCGAACCTGAGCGAGCTTGAGGAAATCTCCAAAAATGGGCGGAATCCCGTAATCTGCTGTGTAAAGTTGATTGAGATGCATCCCAAAATACTTCCAGCTGTATATTACACCAATAGTGCATTGTCTGAAGATTGACTTGGGTCTGAAACTCATGCTATAAAGATTATTCAGTTTTTAGCCCTCAAAAGTTGTCATTGAGAGTATTCCAGTTTTGAATTAAATATAACACGATTTTTAAAAGTGTGCGTACGCCATCTTTAATTCAACTGGATGGCCCGTCATAAAAAAGGACTGCACTTTAACAAGGCCCTGTATCTCCATTCCCGCGCGACTTCAGGCACTATCCTCTGACAGGCATGAGCGGAGATCTCTCGTCATGTGACCCGACAGTGCAGGATAGACTCCCCCGAGACTTCTATTCAGTGTGATCCCATCAAATTAAGGGAGAACGTTTCCCGAGAACGAACAAATTGGACACTAACAGGACTTGTGCCATTCAGTTGGGTCTGGCATTAAAGAGGCTAGTGAAAACAGGAAGGGAAATAAAAAGGCAGGCATAAAAGGGAGTCAGTGCTGGCGCCGGTCCAAGGTCGAAACCAAGCTTTAATCAATAAATGTCCTAATGGGAAAGCAGAAAAGAGGACATGAAGAGCCTGTTTCCGCTGAGCATCCAAAATTGGCATTCAGAGGAATAGACCAGCTCAATGACAAAAAGGGACTTTTTCATCTGCAAATAGCTGTAGTTTCCAAGTAGGCCAGGGCAGTATGATATGTCAAATCACATATCTGTACTACAAAGTTAAAATAAAAAAGAATAGAGTGTGCCCCTTATGATGTACATTATTTTGATTAATGAATGCTTACTTTAAATGCATACTACAATAATAGTCACGACAGCTACTAGCGACAGTAGCCTTATATTATATATTATTATACAGCATATTCGTTCGTTCATTCATTCATTCATTTTTCATAATCAGGGTACCTAACCCAGAAGACACAGAGTGTGAGGCAGAGTACACCCAGGACATCAAATTATCATACAGAGAGGTTATAAATGTTTAATCCCTATAGAACACTACAACTGGAGGCATCACAGGTTCTGGTTCAAAATTTATAAAATTATAACTAAACACTATCAAGTCCCCTCTTCCATCAAAGAGTGATCGGATCATGGTTACCCAGAAACATCGGCCGACCCCTGAACTAATCCACATTTGGTTTTGATTTAAGAACCATTACTATCTTATACCTGTACAGACACAATTAAGAACTTCACATGATGAGCACCAATAGGATTATGTGCATGATAGTGTACATTTTTGACCTACAGCCACACGTCGTGGTGGAGTTTCGCCTCCTGAGGCTCTCAGAAGCATGGCCAGGTGGACCCGGGGAAGGGACTTCAGTTTAACAGTTAGGAGATGAGCTGGAACGGACACCAGCAGGCATGGCGACCCTCGACACTGGAGATGGCGTACACGGCATCTGTGAGACAGAAATGGTTTAATGTCTAATCAGTGACATTAGCAATGAAAATCTGACCTTACCTGTAAATCATTTAATTTAGGTCATTATTTACGTCTTAAATGGTCTCATCTGACATAAATAAGACACTATAGCTGAGAATTACAGCAAAACTAGGAAACCCTGAGGCCTGTAAGGGGGTAGTAAGGGATGCGACCCAATAATGGTTATACACAGCGCCCCCTCCAGGCGTGTGCTCTTTTTTGTTCTCGTTTCTGCATCCTGGCACTGATTAGCGGAAGTATTCTTTTAATTAGTTGTAGTTTTTTTTCCTTTTTCCACCTGTGTTTTTACAGTTTAATAAATGCTTTCGTGATTACTTTTTAAAAATGATTTTAAAACAGATAAATTATTTTGAAGATTTATAGACGTTAAAGAAAGCCCTTCATCAGGTGTCAGTCAATGACACGTCTTTTCACATCAAACATATACATCAGCGTTAAAGGACAGTGTGATTGACAGTGACCTGAATTGTTTCTGATTCTTATTCGCTGAAGATGTAAAGAGTACGTTAAGAGTAATGTGAATTTAAGTAATGCGACTGAATGAATGGTGTGGCGCTGGTCCTCCACACTTTTTGCTCCTTAAAGACCTCCTGGGTCTTGTAATCTCCCTTGGAGAAAGACTCCCACATGAGCACCTTTTCCTGCTATCTCTCAGGGTGAGAAGAGTCGTAACCGGTGGAACATGTCAAGGAGGACGGGCAAGCACTCATAGCCTCTCACCTGGACCGATAGGGAGGGGAGAGGACGGCCTGACCTCTCCCACAGGGACAGCCGAGTCTCTCCCACACAGGGATTGGAAAGGGCTTTAAATCACTACTGCCCGCACTGGCCCCAGTGAAGAAAAAAAAATCCCTCTTACTTGCATTTCTTAATTAAGTTTTAATTTCCTTTCAGTGGATGGACTGTTTTAGGGAGGCTTTCCTTTCCGGGGGCATGGGAGCTGGAATTATGTTTTCATATTCAATAAGAAAACATTCTCGTGATCCCCTGGTATCGTCAATCCTGGAGACACTAAGGTCAAATCACAGACATTGCTCATAACACCTAGCATATTATTCACACTTTTGCAAGACTTTTGGGACGAGTTCAGACTTTAATTACAGGAAGCTGGCTTGCAGATGTAGCCTTCAGAAAGCATCATTTGAAACACTGGCACAGAGTGCGATATTGTTTTTTATCTACGAGAGCACCTTCTTTGAACCCTCACGTTGTGTCCTTGGGAAGAGGCTATTTCCCATTATATTTACGATAAAGGAAGGAGATGACAAGGAAACCATATCTTTTTAAAATAAGCGCTTCTATGTTTTCTGTTTTATTTTTCTTTTTTTAATCTGGTTGCGAGAGGAAGTTAGTGCATCATGCTTTTGTAATGGAACTGGTAGACTGGGCATATCAGACAGGAAGTGTAATATCTGATATGACAAACTACCTTTGATATGTATTTTCTGAACCTAGAAGTAAAATTTATACGTTTTCTACACTGTAGCATTTTGTTGTTAGCATTTTTTTTTCTACAAAACAACTGTTAAATTCATATAACTGGTACATTCATTAATGAGGGAGTGATTTATTTTTTATATCGGCTGTATTTAACATATCTCTCTGTAAAAATTTTAAAGTATTCAATGTGAGACTTTGTGTGTGCGGACGCCAAAATCACATTTTGGTGTATCCATGAAACTCTCCATCCGCTACAGCGGAAGAACAGTTGTGTGTCATTACGACTTCATTTCCATTATCATTGTCACTCGAGATGGTTTCATTAATTCATTGAGAAAAAGTACCTGATATTATTTTTTGTTTATAAAAATGGTCCTCTCAGAATCAGGATTTGGCGTAAGCAGCACGGGTCTTTGGACCCAACCTGTCTCGTTTCAACAGTGGGGGCGGTGTTGTAATGCTGTGGGGATTGTTTACCTTGCACATGCTAGGTCTAAAATGTGAGTAGAAGGGCGTAACACACAGAATTATTTTCCCATCATCTCCAAAACATGTGAATGCATGCACAGACTGACCCCATGGTGCACTGGGCCTGTTTAAAGCGAGACAGGTTTTTCCACCAATTCCACCTAGTGCTGCCTGACTGAGGTAGCCAACCCCTAAACAGGAGTTATGCAACCCAGATTTTAGCCCTCCAGCACCAATCATTTGACTGTACTGTCACTAAAAAATCTAACCGTTAGTTAAAATAGGGTGGAACACTTGCATGGGCTCTGCACCTGAACGGTATGGACTGCATGAACCAAATTTTAGGGGCTTTTAGATACTCACTATGGGACAG
>JAOYSI010000818.1:76031-89865 GCA_025775065.1 Hiodon alosoides
GCTGGCTGTGCTGGGGCTCTTCACGCTGCCTGTGATGGGACTCATGCTGGCTGTGCTGGGGCTCTTCACGCTGGCTGTGCTGGGGCTCTTCACGCTGCCTGTGATGGGACTCATGCTGGCTGTGCTGGGGCTCTTCACGCTGGCTGTGCTGGGGCTCTTCACGCTGGCTGTGCTGGGACTCTTCACGCTGGCTGTGCTGGGGCTCTTCATGCTGGCTGGGCCTAAGACGCTGTCTTCTTATTGTACCCTTAATGGAGACAGCCTCAACTCTATAAGCCTCCATTCAGCCTCAGGCATGGATTTTTGAGAGACTGGTGACTGACTAGTGAATTTAAACAATCCTTAGGCGAGGTTAACAACGGAAAATGGAGGCAATTACATTTTTGTGAGCTCAATGCTTCAATGATACTTTACTTTTTCATTTGGTGATGTTTGACCAATGTTGTAAAATTGAAAAGGAGAATATTTATTTTATTAATGATTTTGGGAGACATTTTGGAAGGTGAAGTGGGCATATTTGAGGTTGATTGTAGTGCAGCCTGTGTATTTTTGACAGCATTAATCATTATATCTTGTGGAATGTTTTTATGTCCTCGAAGGGTAAACATACTAAATACATCATACTAAAAACATATATTTTCAAATATGTTTGAAAACAAAAAAAATGAAAACAAAAGTTTCCGTTGTGATATTTTTTCACTGAAGAAAAAAGAAAAGAAATAAATGTTAGTTTGCTTTGTTGTTGTTTTTTAAGAAACTAATTGAACGACTAAACTGTAAAAAGTACCAGTGGAGTAAAGTGCATTTTAAAGTGTATTTTTATTTGTTTCACGCTTAATCACAGATATGAAGGGGGCCCCAATATTAAAAAAAAAAACAAAAAAAAAAACAAGATGAGATGAGTTGGAGGACAAAGGAAAAGCCACAGAGAAAGTGGAGGAGAAAGCAAGTTGGACCCTTAGAGAAAAGGTCAAGTGCTTTTCTAAAGGCGTCTTGGAGCGTGGGTGGGGGGGGGGTGGATGTGCTCTGTCAGGGTGGGGGAGCCTGCTTTGTGTCTCTTTGTGACTTCATCTGTGGGAACGTCTTCATCGGGAGGGGATTTGAAGGCTCCAGCCCAGCGGTTATCTGTAGGACTCAATGGGCCGGGCCGGGCCGGGCCAGGGCCTGCAGCATTCACCGAGCTTAGTAGCAAAACAAAGAAGCCATAAGAATCGGCGATGACCACCACTTTTCAACAACAGTTGTATGTTCTGACATTCACACTGCGTCCAGAAATGGGAGGGGTTGCGTATGATTGATCCGTAATGCATTTACTAGTCATATTTTCATACAAAAGTGTTTGTTATGAGGGAAACTCGTAGAAGTGTTTTGAACATCTAAATATTTCATGTTTAATGTGTTTCGTGAAGAAACTGAGGTTTTAGTGTCAAAACACTTTTAAATGGCTTGCTTATGCATGGAGAAACTAGAAGTATTAAAATAAAAATAAAAATTAGTTTTCATTCATTGATTAAATACATGAAAATGCGTGCGTGTGTCTGTGTCACAAAGTGTTCAACAAATATCTCCTGGAGGGAATTCAATTAAAGCGAAACCAAAATGATCCCGTGGGAACCTTTGAAAATAAAATAGGAGTAGGAATAGGAATCGGCAATTGGCATAACTCATCCCCGTTTGCCGCTACAAATTCTGCCACCACACACAGGGAGGGTGAGGGAGTGCTACCAGTCCAATCCAGTCACCTTCAAGCCACCCATCTCTCATAAACACTGTTGAAAAACCTGGTCTGTGCCCCCGTGATGACCCACGGGTTCACTCACACGTCCTCCTGCCAATAATAATTTCACCGGCTCCGGCGCCAGAACTGTGAAGTGACTCCCTTCCTGGCGTCCACATGACCATGCCTCTTTCATTCAGGCATTCACAAAAGACATTCAGCCTTTCCAGCTCCGGTTAGTGCTTGTTGAAAATGCCAGATTGGTGCTATGTTGTTTTATTGATTGAAGAAAGGTCTGCACACCTTTGTTTGCTCCAGGTGCAACAACACAACAACACACTTATAAAATAAACTGGAGCACATTGACCTTCTTGCTGCCTCACATTTACGTGAGAAACAGACCTTCACCTTGGGAGCAGGAGCGCCAGTGGGCTCCCGTTATTTTCGATATGGTTTAAGATACTTCTTGGGACATTCCTGGCTTTCCTTCGTACTCGATTATCCCTGATTATGTGTCTAATTGTTAGATGCTTCACTGGGATGTCATTAGACACTGCTGCCAAACTGATATTTTTGATAGTAAAAGGTTCTTTCCTGATGGATGAGGGCTCTTCATACACCCATAATCTACTATGCCAGAGGTTCCAAATCCAGGAGGACCCCCGCCTAGGTAGTTCAAGATCTCTTAAAATAGCTATCAACCTCAATATTGTGAGAACAAGGAGCTGTAGGGATGTGGAGCTGTGGAGATGTGCAGCAGAGGGGATATGGCGATGTGGAGATGCAGGCCTGAGGCGATGTGGGCGGTGGAGATGTGGGGCTGCAGGGATGTGGAGATGTGGAGCAGTAGGAATATGGGGCCATGGAATTGTGGGGTGTTAGGGATGTGGGCCTGTGGAGATGGGGATGTGGGGCTGAGGAGATGTGGGGATGTGGGGTTGAGGGGATGTGTGGTGGTAGGGATGTGGGCCTGTGGAGATGTGGGGCTGTGATGATGTGGGGCAGAGGGGATGTGGATTTATAGGGATTTGGGGCTAAAGGGAGTGGATCTGTGGAGATGTGGGGTTATGGGGCTGCGGAGATGCCATCTTTGGGTTTTTTACTAGCATTGGTCTGTGAAAATCACTTTGGCTGCCCCTGGTGTCACATTAACATCTGAATGAGTCTTAAACTTGGGCTCCTTCGTGCTTCGTTTGTTCATCAAGGTATCATTGTCAGTAAGGGGTGGATAATGAACAAAGGCAGCTCCAGGGTAATGTCTCTATCTGCATTGAGCACTGAAGCTTGAGTTTTACTATCACCACAAAGACGGTAAGGCGTCCACTTATTTCATTGACATGATAATGGCTTTCATTTTTCCTGTTATGTGATCATGAATGTTGCTGCAAGCTCACAGGAGTGCGATGAGATTAGTGTGTGTTCACTGGAATAGACTCGTTCTTCAAAAGCAGACGTATGAAGTGCTGCTGTGCTGAGTCTATGCCAACCCCAGTAGGGTTACTTTAGCCACACATCTGAGCTGCGAGCATTCGATTATGTGGCCCGACAGAAAGCACAAATGACACAATGGCACACTGCCTGAGGATTAGAGACCCGAAACCTGCCTTCAACTTAGTCTTTGAGGGCCATATCGCCCTCCTCTTCGTTCTGATGCTTCTGAACTAACCACAGGCAGATGTCCCCGTGACAACTTGTCTTCATCATCACAGTAGCCCAAACACTACTGGTAAGGTAGTCACATAGAGCATGGAGAAAAAACTGAAAAGTGAAAATGGAGAAAAACGGAAAAGTGGGTTTTATTACAGTATTCACGGAGGATTTTTTCAGTGATAACGGCTTCGCTGTGTCTGTAACATTGTGACCTAATTACACATGCACTTTAGCTTGTTTGTATCTTGCTGAGGGTGTGGCTGGCAGTTCTGTATTCATCACACGTTTGCTTTGTCACCAACGACAGTGGAGACCAGGCCTATTGGTGATGATGCTTGTATAAATACGTGTGCTAATTTCAATCTTCTTTTAATGCTGTAAATGTCAGTCTGATAGTGACTAGATCTAGAGTCTCCTTGTATCACTCATTTTGGATGCTCGGGTTCCTAGCACAGCCCAGGACTAAACACTGAATTTATTTATTCTACTTCCCCTTGTTTGTCAGGTTCTAACCATATTTTGTTTTTCCTTCCCCTCCCCCTTAGCTGTGGCCAATCCGAAGGGGGGTATCATCTTTGGTGTAGTCCTGGCAGCAAGAACTAAGAATGAACCTCCCACAAAGTACTGAAGTTGCTGAACTGTCAACTCAACCCCTCACTATTTGCTTTAATCTGTGGGTTTCTACTATTATGTCATTTTCCAGGACCGCCTCTGGGGTCAGGGAATCATTTTCCAGTTTTCCCATTTGGGGCTGGGGTTTTCTGGTTTTTCGTTTCCCTCTGGAAAAATGCAATTTGTCCAGTGCTTTGTGACGAATTCTATTTGAAAAAATGCGCTATAACAAATCAAATTTTGATATTAGTTTTATGTTATTCTGCTGCTCAAGCGTTGAAACATTTGGTAATGACATTTATGGGCTGAAGACACCCATTTACTGGTGCCCCTCATCCTGTTTCGAACCTCTAGGAATCACCAGCTTGTTGGTTTTCTGGGTCACGCTTTTTGATCTCAGTAACCTTCAATGAAGGCTTCTCTCTGTTCAGGAATATCACGGTCTGCCTTTCATCATTCACATTCCGAATAGAACTTCTACAACTTTCAGGGAAGTTCTTATATGTCCTGATATGGACATCTACTAACTTTTACAGGGTTTATTCATATGTATGCATATGTGCGAATATTTTACTTTTGCGTATAAAAGGTGGATGTATTGACAGTAATGGGCTTGGTTACTACTCACCAACCGAAAAATCTTCAAGGACAACTGGTTTGCTGTACCTAAGCCCAAAGTCAAGCATGTCTATCATTGAAAGTATATGAATTTGTCAAAACCTGTGGGTCACCTTATGACCCCCCCTCTCACAAACCCTAAAAAAAAATACAGCACGCTGACGAGGTACATAGCATTGAAGATGTACAGTCTTTTAATGGTTCCCAAAAAAGGATGAGCAGACTGAAGCTATGTACTGTAATTCCTTTACCCTGAATATCTTTCTTGAAACACACACACAGTTGCTCACACACACACTTAAACACACACATGCACACTCACACACACATGCGCACACTCACACTAACATGCATACTCACACACATGCACACACTAACATGCACACATTCACACACATGCTAAGATGCACACACGCATACGCTCACAAACACACATACACACACATGCACACTCACAGACACATTAACATGCACACACTCACATTTTCACTTTGCAAGTGACAATAAGAAAATAACACTGTCTGTGCAAGAGAAGTTAAGCAAGATAACATGTATGCACCTTCCTTTGGAAATCTCGCCCTGATAAGTCTAACCCATACCACAATTACAAACAGACACCGCAGTGTTTGAATTTTAGTGAAGCAGAATAACATCCATAGCTATCTTGACCGCCCTTCTGACCCTCATGGGAACCACATCCATCACGCTGCACCACTGACCTGTGAGGTGTAAGTAAATATTAGAGCTTGGGGTCGACATAGTGGTGGGCAGGTGCCAAAGGTCATGTTGTTCCCACCTAGGCCTTATGGGAGGACACAAACAGCTCAGCCATCCATATTATGGATCTTATATCTTATCCTGTCTATTTGGACTTTTACTGTGTAAGTGTGTTGGAAACATCTCTTAGAATCACATCTCGCCCCAAAATGAGTGGTATCATGTGTGTTAGTTGGAATTAAACTGTTAGTTGCACCGTTCACTTTATAAAGATTTATATTATAGATATCTGAATATATTAAATATAAACCCCAAATTAATTAGCACTGGCACATGCTGCTGTTGTATATGACATGTACACAATGTGGAGAACGTGAGATGTACGTACCTGTTCTCTAACCAGCATAGGCCCATTCAAGCCAATACCCATTACATGCAGGCAGTTAATAAATTCCTCTGAAGGCACAGCATCATCAGAAGTCTGTCTTCCCCAGACTCCGGGCAGAGGTTCTTCAAGGGAGAATTCTTCTCTTCACTAAGCCAGCTCTAGATATACATACACTTCGACTTTAACCGGCGTTATTACGTGTTCATGCAGAGCAAACAAAAAGTAACCGTAGCTCCAAAATTCTGACCCTTGAGAAAGCATTTTATTTTTCATTTGATAAGAGATGCTGAGATACAACTAAAATTTCTGCCGTTTAGGAATTTAAATGTAATCACTCATGTGTGTCAGTAAGTTCCAACTCAGGGGCATAGATTTCAAACCAAGGAACGGCACTAGTGCAGGGCTATCCAAACCACGGCCCGCAAGCCTTTTTCATCAGGCCTGCAAAGCAATTACTTGTTATAGTTAAAAAACGGCACAATCCTAAAAATAATCAAGTGACAGACTAATAGAAGGTGTAATATGAATTAACAGACAGAAAAACAAACCAAAACAAAACAACAACAGAAAACTCCCCTTAAAACTCTTTCCGCAACTTCCTACTTCCTCTGCCCCCTCCGTTTATTTATTTACAGAAAATAAAGTTAAATGTTTTTGCTTAATTTGCCAAGAAGCGGTGGCAGTAATGAAAGAATTTGAAGTAAAACGACACTACTAAACAAAACATGAAGCGTTGTATAAGAGGGTCAAAGGGAAAAACGCCGTCATTTCACAAATGCACTCGATTGTGAAAGCATTCGTAGTGAAACTCGGCCTGTTCGAGAAGCGCACAAAAGACCTTAATGCTGTGCACTTCCCATCACTAAAAGCCATCATTGATATTTTTCACAATGAAAGTATCTCTGGATCAATGGGGAAATATGTGTCTATTATTTCTGCTTTAATTGCAGAGTTCAACAAACACTTTGAAGACGTTTCACTGATTGACAAGGACATTCAGATTTGCGCTTGCCCCTTCACATTGAAGAAACACCTGAAAACTTGCAGTTAGAACTCAATGAAATGCAGTGCGATGACATTCTCCACAGCCGCCATCAAGAGCTCCCTTTGACACATTTTTATAACTGTCTGGACAAGACACGTTTCCTGCAACTGAGACGACATGCTAAAAAAATTCTGTGTTTGTTTGGCTCAACGTATATATGTGAGCAGACGTGTTCTACAACGACTTTAAACAAGAATCGCCTGAGATCAGGTTTAACTGATGCTCATCTCCGTGACATTCTGTGACTCGCAACCACAAATCTCACACCAGACGTCAACCAGATACTGGTACTCATGGTGAGTAAAACGTGCAGTTTCAATGACTAAATTGGTTAACAATGTGAATGTCCGGTCAGGCTATATTATACAGGGATTATATTTATGGGGGGTTGATGTGTGTACATGGTGTAATATACTATGTTGTGTTTATACTTGTCGTTTATGGTTTGATCACCTGATCTGGCCCTCAAGGCAAAAGGTTTGGACAGTCCTGCACTGGTGTATGTCCTCTGTTTTGGCCAAGCAAGGCATCCCATACTTTAACATAGGAGATGTAACATTATGCCTGAAACGTTTCAGCATTTCATCTACAGGACTGTCTGACACACAAATCAGAACCAAAGGGCTTAGTTTAGACTTTGTTGGTGCCCTTACCAAAAGTTAACCACCTGGGAGTGCAGCTCCTACAGTTTATTCAACCCCCCCTTTACACATTTTGCGGTGTTACTTTGAATTGAATAGGATTTTAAAATAGATTGAAGCAGGTGTACATGAAGCAACCTGGGGTATATTTGGTTGCACGTGATGAAGGTTTCATCCAAATAGCTTTGTATAATGTCACCTTAAATCACTCAGTTATCAGTTGAGTTTGCCAGGTTTTTTTTTTTTTTAAACTAACGATTTGTCAAAGGACAGTAAAATTCTGAATAATGAAACCAAGTAGGCTGTATGTTGACACTCCTGTTGGCTTCTGACTTTTCACTGCACCAGTGCTGCCTTCAAAAACGTGTGAATCCCTGTTACTGCACCGCAGCAACAACCTCTAAGGCTAAAGGTCAGTTCCTCTGGAATTACCAGAAAAACCCGTTCCTTGTTGTTTGTGCTTTAGTGCGGCCTGCATAACCGACACACATTTCATCATGCCATGTGTGTCATGGCGGTAAAGGGCTTCGTTTGCTTTGCCGAGAGCTCTCATGTTGGCACATGTCTGCAGGTGATCTGTTGATCTTTGGAATCAGATCAGAATCGGAAGAGGAATAAACCAAACAGGGTTCCCGGAGTGCAGACCAAACCCCTGTGATCCATCTTGGCTGGTCTGACACTGTGACTGAGATCCCCGACTGCAGGCACGTGACTGACAGACCATCGGCGGGGGTGAAGCTGGCTAAAGTTTCCATTGGTTGTTCTCGGCCACCGCTGAGCAGCGGCATCTGGGGACCATCCTGGGACCGTCCGGGCCGCCTCTTGGCTAGCAGTGCTGTCGTCTGGATGTAGCTGTGGTCCAGGCAGTGATGAACCTCCTGTGCAATGCTAAGGACTGGGTGGCCACTGGGTTGGAGGTAACATCTGTGGCCCCCTCACAGCCATGAGATTGCCAAAGGGTTTGTACATAAGCGACCAACTTTTAGAAAATAAAAATAATTTAAAAATCTCTCACCGCTAGAAGTGCCAAATAATTCACACATCTGAGATAAAAAAAAGATGTGGAGAGAGATGTATGTCATTTGGCATTTTTTTCAGAAGTATTCAAATTCCCCCACAGAGGAAGCCTCACACAGTCTCTCTGAACTAATCACAAGTGAACACATCCTATTTTTACCCTGCCGATTAAATATTTAAAACGCAATTTCATAATATAGTTGCAACATAAAAGTAGAAAATGAAATGTGCAGCAGTGGTCACATTTTAAAAATGCTCTTTATAAAAGCAGATCACCTTATGGCAATCTCTGGGAACAAGTTTAAACACGGAGGTATGTTAATGTGGACTGTAGGAGAAGGTATTAGTGAGAAGAGAATTTCACATGCCTGATTTATGACACGTTCAGCCGCTGGCATCTGATGAGGTGTTCTTCAGTATATCCCACAGCTTTGTGAAAGAAGAGATGACTTGCTATTTATTTGATCCTCCACCGAAATGGAGGTTAGGTGTATCTGAAAATCCTTAAAACCATCAGGAACTAAGAAATCTGGACGAAATAAATTATTGCTTTACAAGACAGTGGCCTGACTATGGAAGTGGGAATGCATTTTAAAAGCACGCTTTCCCTTTGAGAACAAACGCATCGCTGAGTCCTTCTAGACACAGTCATTGTCCTAGTTTGTTGGATGAGTGTCAGTAAGCAGACATAGAACAGTCTTTGCTTGGGATACTGGAGTGCTCGCAAAGCTAGGGAAGATTCCCATTTGCTGGAATGTGTAGCTGTACTTTCAAAAACCAAATCCTGTATATTTTATTGGCACTGAGGAAACACAAACCCCGTTGACTGTTTCTATTGAACTTAACTGTTTCTGAGTATGTGGGCGTCTGTGGGAAAGGGAACCTGACATTCTGCCATGATATTAAGAAGACTCTTGCGGGCCTCTAAATAATGTAACATCAGCCTGTCAAAACAATTGCCTCTATCTTGCCTCTATCATCAGTCAATTTTTTATCTTATAAAAAAAGACCAATGAATATTTAAATGTTCAGAGAGGAAAATAAGAAATTGCATCAATTACTTCAATGATAAGTTATATAAGATCATTTTAGTTTTATACTCCAGGTCAACTTTCTATTTAACATTTTATCACTTTTTGTTTCTTAATGGTTCTCATCCAAAAAAGCAGGATAGTACAGTGGTGTCCCCCCCATTGCCATTGCCAAACATTATAACCTACCTACATAACAGCTACCTATATAACAGCTACCTATATAATATCTGTCTAGCTGACAAACATAGTAGCAAATTACTAATGGGATCCCAGTGAAAACGTATATTCTGAACATGTTTAATTGGCACGTGTATGTCAAGTGCGGAATTAAACTACCACGTTTTTTTTAGCTTTAGGGTTAAATTAGCCCGCAGTTTCACTTAAACAGTATGATCGTATTAAACAATATGACATCATGAAGTGATTTATTTATTTACTTGTACTTATTTTCAAGTATTGCAAATTTGAGGAAACAGCAGAGATGCAGCTACTGTATTATATATTTTTTGATTAATAACTTAGATAATAAGTAATAACTTGTTTATAGACTTTTTCATCTATGTTATATTATTAGCCTCAGAATGCCTTACTTCCAACCACAAAAAGAAAACAAATTCACTGTATTTTTGGCTTGGAAGATGCCCTGGCCAGGCACAAACACATGGGACAAGCAAGTGGGGTTCACAGCCCCTTAGGGTTATAGCCTTCTAGTATATTCTAGTATAGCCTTCTATAGCCTTCAGGATAATGCGGCTCCTTTTACAAGGGAGTCAACAGGAAATATAATTCAACCAAACCTGCCATTGAAGCTTCATCAGAACTTAAACCGTTTGGAAAGAAGGAAAAACAACGTTTCCTCCAGTGCCCTTTTCAATTTGTATTTCACAGAACCATAAAAAATCATTATCGTATATAAAGTAGAATCTTGCAAGTCAATGAATTAATCTACATTTGTATTAGTTTTATATGTAGTAGTAGTAGTAGTAATAGTAGTAGAACTTTATTGATTCCCCGTGGGAAATATACAAATAAACCTATGTGCAATAAAACATAAAATGACGACAACTTTTCTGTTCTTTAATTCTCCCCTTTCCTCATTCATTACTGAAACATAGATTGATTTTCTTTTTCCCCCCACAATACCTTCCCCTTAACGTCACCCCATGGTCCAATTTTAAACTCTCCTCCGCTCTAAATTTAAATTAAGTGGTCCTGACAATGAAACACCCTAGGGTGTAACATAAATAGGTTCATGAATCAGATCTCATAAATACTTCACCCAAAATTAATGATGTAAATCTTTAATAATAATCCTCTCAATTTCACTGAAGTATTATTCCTGAAGTATGATTTGCATACTTTGGATGATAATTAAAGTAACAGTTTATAGCAAATATTTTTTATCGCATGGTCTGTTTGTCAATATATTTAAATATATTTCCTTTAATGAGAAGTGCTTAATGGCATTTTGCACTGTGCATGATTAGCATGTTTACTGGCGCTATGAAATGTGAATCAGCGGACCACACTGCAGTTGTAACTCTTCCCTTGGTTCAGTCAATCCCTGCAACAACCAAAAACTCAACTCAGAATTCAGTTTGTAGTTTTCAGTTAATCTTTTCATACCCATTGAGGCATATTTCCATCGCACGTTGTAAATATACTGTAGGAGTGGGGGATTGAGTGTAGAAAAAACATAGTAAAGGTTGTGAATATGGACGGTAAACCACAGAACAACTTTTTAAAGTTTTCATAGTTTTTTACTATTTGTCTACAAAATCTCTGAAGGCATTTTTTGTTTATGTGAGCAATAATGTATAAAAATATTGCAAATATTTTCAAGTATATATTTTTTCCCGAATTTATGCTACATAACTAAAACATTAACAGGTTTAAACTAGATAGTCATATAGTAATATTGTTAAATATTGTAACGTGCACAGTTGTGATGGTGATGGTCTGATTTAACGCCTTGCAAAGGGGTCCAGACTCTTTAGCTACATTGGTAATGTCACCACCTTTTTGTTCTACATCCAGATAAACTGATGTCAGATACCAAATCAGAAAAGTGAGAATTCCAAAGCAGCTACATAAAGGGTCCTTTGTGTAATATTAAAGTAATAAAATATTATCTTTCCTGGATAGGATTTGTAGAGTAATATTCACAAAGCAGGCAAACAGCTGGATGTTAATAGCTTTGAAAAAAGTAGAAAAAATGTATAACTGTATTACATTTATCTTTTTACAAATTAGCTAATATGTCCATCATGGTTACAGTGAATCAAGGGAAATTTGCTGTCTTTCCAGTGCTAAATTCGTCTCAACAATTTAACTTTCCACTGAGTTTGGACTACCTCAAAGGAAAAAGAAAGGAAATTAATTTCACAAGCCACATTTCCCAGCATCAACCTGGTCCACAGACAGCTCTGTTGTTCACGGCCTCAACCTTATCAGCAAAGGATCATGGCAGCTGCAGTGAGTGGTTTTAGCACCGCAACCTGGCTCCTCTGTCCTGCTCTTTGCTGCCAGGTGACCCCGATGATGACTACCCCGACTCAGCCTGGTCCGTGTGAGGTCCCACAAACACCAGCTGCAGCAGGGCTACACTTTCTTGTATTGCCGCTGGCTGCTGGAGGCCACTGGGGCCATGAGGACCTGGTTTTCATCAGGGTAGAGGTGGCTGTGAATGGTCCAGCTGGGTTTTCCCTGTATCTTCGGGGGCCGTAGCAGTACGATGGGGATTTATCTTCTTAGCATCTTCTCGCAGGTGATTAAAGAGCTCCCCGAGGGAGTTTAGGCTGGCCTCATTCACCAGGATCAACGTGCTCCCATTGTGGTAAATATTTACAGTCAGGATAATATTCCACGTCTATTCCCGTATCTGGTATTCACACCATATCCCTGTTTTTTGACAATGTCAGGCACACGATGGTGTAGCAGGGTCTGAAAACCCCATTGTGTATGATGAGGCCATTTCAGACCCTTCTGATTCCCCGTTGTGTGTAGTCTGAGTACAGGCACTTAGGGTTGTCTCGGAGCACGCCCAGCTGGTGCTCTTTTCTGGCCTGGGTGTTGTTAAGTTCTGCAGAGTCCTGAAGATGCATGCCGACGGCACACTCTCGTGTCGCTATAGCAACGCTAGGGTCATTATCAGTTTTCAGCAGTCACTCTAAACTGCCACTGGATTTGAGAAAGAAAAACAAACTCCCTAGATGTTCACAGCAAACTTTAGCTTTTATATTATAATTTACTTTTTTTTCCCCACGTTTGAAATTTTTCTTTTATTCCTTTCTTACCCTTTCTCCATTTTCTTCCTTTTCCACTTTTCTCAGTATCTTCTCCTGTCTTTTTTTTTTCTGGGTCTTCAGTGGATTAATTGAATAAAATACTCTTTGCCATATGAAACATTTTTATGTAATCAGATTTAGTTTATTACTTCTAATATGAGATGGTGTTGTTTCTCCGGCTCACTGACTAGGGGCGTTTCTCACTCTCCGATTCCCTCCCTGACTCCGTGCCTCGTGGACAGCATGCTTCGCATGCTTAAGCAATGACCTGTCAAAAGCACTGAGGAAATGTGGTGTTAGACGCCCCGTGGAAAGCGTTCAGGATTCCACAGCTGGAGGCATTCGGAGGTTTCACACTGAGAAAGGGATCCGTTCGGGTTGCACGGTGCAACCCACCTCTGCAGAGTTCTGGCCGCCGCCTTTTTGACTGAGGTGCCTGCTCTGGCCCGGGAGATAGTTTTGCGTCCAGTCTTGCGAAACGCTTCTGCCCGCGCTTGCTCCTTGCTGAGGATGCCTTACCCCCTGAGTTCCAGAGTGACGTCACCTGGGACGCCGTTGCTTGTGAAACATCCGCAAGTACTGCTGTCTTAGTCTCTACAGAAAGGCGCTCTGCCATTTTTATGCATGACTTTTTGTCCTCAGCCTTTAATTCATTTTTTGCGTTGTCAAAAGGTTCGTACGCAGTAAATTACCTGAATACATCATTGTTTTTAATTCATGATGGGAAAGTGAAAGAAATTAAAATACAAGGAGATTATACCTGGAAGCATGGAGAGTCATGGCGAGATTAAGATTTGTTTTTCTTCAAGATTTTACACTGAGTAGTTTTAATCTGTTTCCAACACAAGATTTTGGCAAATTCTGCAAATGAAAAAAATAAATTTCTTGACAAAGATCAGGTGAAGGAAAAATTATGTAGAGAATAGTGTACTTGCCCCTAGTGCTATCCATGTGATGCTGTGAACACACACCCATCCCCCCAGACTGACACACTGCATGAAACCATCCATGTGACATTTTGAACACACACTCATCCCCCCAGACTGACACACTGCATGAAACCATCCATGTGACATTTTGAACACACACTCATCCCCCCAGACTGACA
>JAOYSI010000819.1:5094-29303 GCA_025775065.1 Hiodon alosoides
TCTCTCTGCCCGGCCTGGGGTGCCAAAAGGAGGCCGTGATAACAATTCTGGATCTTCACCAGGCCCGGTCAAGCATCCCCTGAATACCAGCACTTTCACGAGCCTCTCTCTGCCCGGCCTGGGGTGCCAAAAGGAGGCCGTGATAACAATTCTGGATCTTCACCAGGCCCGGTCAAGCATCTCCTGAATACCAGCACTTTCACGAGCCTCTCTCTGCCCGGCCTGGGGTGCCAAAAGGAGGCCGTGATAACATTTCTGGATCTTCACCAGGCCCTGTTGTAGGGGGGGGAGGTCGTTCCCTCCATAGTCGCAGCTAGCAGACACCTGTTCAGACTCACAGCTATCGATCAGCATAACAAAGTCGAGGAAGAATCAGATAAGGAGTGTGATTGTTGTTTCATTCAAAGTCACAGAAACAGTCAAGGAAGTAAGAGAAGTTCTCCCTCTTACATTCACAGTAGCACCCTTCGACGACTAAGCGAAACCAAACGAAAACGCTAGAACGAAACAATCCATTAATTACGCACATCTACTTTCGAATCCCCCAGACTTCACACAGCGCAGTAGGCCAAATCCTTCCCATGTACGCAGTGCCACAGCAGCAGCGTTGGCACCGCAGGAACAAGGCCGCGGACGTCGATAAAACCCGGGCGGCGCTTACACGGAACCCTTCCGCCCCACGCCTCTCGTTTCCAGGGAAGCAGCACATAAGCACATGCAAAGGAGCTCGTTCTTCTGTTTATTTATGCTGCCCCCCCCCTTCCCCCTTCAAAAGCACTGTCTGTAAGCAAAGACCTCTGGAATCACTAGTCCCAAAAATAGGCTCCCTTCCTTTGGTGCAAAGCTGGTTTCTGTTTTTTTAATCGCTGTTATTTTCGTACCGGGGAACACAATATGAGGAAACCTAGTCTGGAGCTGAGTGGCCAGCAGACTCCACCCCAGGACACATTTTCCCCCAACCAAAAAGCAGAAAGCACTTTAACGCACTTTATAAAATCCACTCCGCTAAACAAATAACAAGCGAGGGCGGGCGGGGGGAAGAGGTTCCTCCGATAATGAGTCTGAACAATAAATGCCCGGTTCCGGAAAGGAAGGGGAAGTTTCAGGCCGGGCTGGGCCAGGCCGGGCCGGGCCGCGTCTCGGCTCAGGGGTCAGCGCTCTGATAAAAGCCGCTGGTCTCCTTCCTCTGCTCAACACCCCGGGGCTGCAGGCTGCCTGCCGGGAATACCTCTGCTCTGAACAGGGCTGGTTTCCTGTGGAGCGCGGGAGGCAGGACGCAGGGGGCAGAGGTGTTCCAGGACATAGAACCTTGAGCCGTCCACACTCCCGCCGATCGCCGCCACGGTTTAAACCGGAAGATGCGCCACGGGGGCAGGTTACCCCCGAAGCCGAAGAATCAGATCCTTACCGTGCGTAACTTAATTTGTACAGGCTTTGAGTGAAGCGCAAACGAGCGTTAAAGTTTTTGCAGATCCATCTTCCCTGCAGCAGAACAACACCACTTCACTGAGGCAAATAAGCACCATTCCAGACCATGTGTCATTCTTCTCAAAGTACTTCCTGATTTTGTTGTCTATATACTCAGCAGGGTCAGGTGACCATGAGACAAGGAACGAGACAAGCACTGCAGCCAGTGATAACTCCTGAGAAGAAACAATTTTCATTCAAAACAATATAATATGTTATTAGCAAAGAAGATTCCAGTGAACTTGTGACTCACGATGACAGCTTCCTGTGCAATCTCATTTGCCTCTAGTTATGCACAGCTAAGCTCCTGTTGCCTACAAAAACATTCGATCTGATAGCAAGACAAATCCACAATGTAATTCTTAGGTGCTACACGACACAGATATTTTTCAACATACTGCAGTAAGGGGCTGTGTAAAAGCCTGAGCCAGCCACAGGTTTTCACCTCCAAAACCACTTACCCACACATTCCAAAAAGGTCTGATTAGACTGTCTTTTACACTCAGAAAGGAAACTATGCACCAAATTCACCACTTTTTTTTTTCGAAAGTAGAGGTCTCGGCGCGTGCTGCAAAACGTCAGGGGTGGGTTTGATCACACTTCAGTAGTCGGCTGTCTGACACCCTCACACCTTCTGGCGCTTCCAAACCGCAACGCGAGCAGTAAACGCAGAGATCTGAACGGGGCGTCGTTGAACGGTGGACTCACCGTTGAAGAAGCTCTTGACCTTCAGGTAGCCCACACTGAGCCTCAGCACGGACAGCTTGTCCAGCCTCGCCCGGACGTCGTCCGCGAACGGCAGCAGGCTGGTCAGCTTCTCCAGCTCGCCGTTCAGCCGGTCCCGGTGGCGCTTGGACGGGTTGGACTTGATGCCATCGGGGGGCAGGGGCTTGGGTCTGTGAGGAGACAGAACACAGCACAGCCAAAGACATCAGGGACACTGGTTTTAAACGCGTCTATATCACACCGGTCTTAACACCCCTTCAAAGTCAACTAAGGATGGCATTGTTTAACTAATTTCACCATTGATCATTGTGAGATTTCTGCAGACGAGAACCATTGAAATAGTTACGAAGCAACAATCCGCTTAAATTTTTAAATACTGTGATTATTGGCATGGTGCAAATAGCTGGATCCAGGTTCTCTGGTCTCATTGGTGAGGATAACATGTCCGGGGTCTGTGGTTAGCAGCACATGGCAGATCGAGCAGTAGGGGCGTGGTGATTAAAAGGAAACATCTTTTTACTCATTCTAAGAAAGCTGTCAATGCACGCGAAACCGAAAGGCTGCATTTCCCCTTGTGATAAGCTACATCGAGCTACTAGCTTGGAAAAGGTCATAGGTGTACCCACTGACGCGCACAAGAAACTTTACTTGAGTAAACTTTACTTGAGTGCAAAACAAAGACGAGCACTTTCAGGGCGGCTTTTCGAATCTTCGGAATATACTTTGTCCCTGACCTAGTTTTCAGAATGTCTGAACGCACAACATGGTTCTTATTAACGAAGCAAAAAAAGGAAGAAGAAACGAAGAAACGTAGGGCCCCCTGGTTATGGGATATGCACGGTCGTTTAATTGAAACACCTCAGCAGAGAACATAAACCTTTACTGGCATATAATCAAATCTCAAAAAATAAGAAGGGGATTCATTCTGCTAAACATGCCCCAGTCAAGAGTCATTGCCCTGTAACTGACACATTCTTGCAGAAATGAAAACACTCTTAGATAGTAATACTCATTCTGAATAAATATTAGCAGTGACGCGCATAAAAAAATGTGAAAAAACGTGAAAAATATCCGGATTTTTAAACACTTCAGATGGTTGAGATTGTGAGTTGGGGACAGCAGCCTACCTCCACAGACTCAGTCGTTTGTGTCAGGAGTCTTGCAGCCTTTTAAAAGAGTGTGCATGCTTTTCCTTCCCAGCACGACCTGAGGGGAAACTACGGTTGAACTACTCACGCTCCAGTTGTCAAGCAACCAGACCACAAATATGAGATTGTCGTAACGTGAGATTTGGCTATCCTCAGTTCCTCTTAGCCATCCTTATAAAATTCACCACATCAAATATGAATAGTTTTCTTTGGAAAGAGGGCTATCGAAAGCTAATCTCTAGTTTGGTGTGGCCTTCATTCCACAGTTCATCAGACACAATCCCACCAAGCACCGGGCTTGTTCCTCTGCCCTCGATAGTCCATTGGCTTGCTTTTCTTCGTCCCTTTGACGGTCGAGGCTCTGAAGCTATAGTGTCAAAGTTCAAATCTGCACGTGTTCTGGCTAAGGGTGTGACAAACAGAAAAATAAAACAGGGCTGGTGGCATCTGTAACTCCAGGCTTCCTGTTGATTTTGTTGGTTTTGTTTTTTTTAATGCAGGGCAGCCAAGTGGATTTAAGGCTGTAACATGAGCCGGAGCCGCCGACCCAAAAAATCTACTTTCCCAGAAACAAAATAAAATGTTTACCCAAGAGGACAAAAGACTGCATTCGGGCCGTATTTTTCCACCTCAGCCTGGACCCACACCTAAGTGCTGTCATAGTCTGCCTGCATCTCATGGTTTATTTACTCCTGAATGCTCTTTATTCACGGTGCAAAACAACGTGGATTAAATCAAGTGCTCTTCTCTTCGACTCAAAGAGAGTCGGCTCAAATTACAGGGGAGAAGCTCATGCAGAACGGCCATTTTAACAATGGATCATATTTATTGCGTGGGGTAGTCCCAATTAGCTTGTAATACAACCCCTTCACAATTATTTGCGATTGAGCAGTTTTAGAGGTCATGGCACTGTGAACCAGTTTAGGATATCACAGGAAGAGCGACTGAGGAGGAAAAACGCATGGTGAAAAAAGCAAAGCAACAGTAATTAGTGATGTTCCATAAAGAACAGGTCAAAACAGCGTGTCCTTCCAGAATTTCTGACTCAGACGTTCCCTTGGCTACGCACCACCCGCCTCCGCTTTTCAGCATCCACTCCCCTGAGTATAACTGTTTTAGTTTGTGAACCGTAATGTGGTCTCTAGTCATATCTGCAAAATCTGTCACTATCTGTGCGGGGTATACTTTTAAATAAACCTCTTGTAAATTGTAGCAAATTGTAACCATTGAAGTACAGGGGCTAGGGTTATTAATAACCCCACTCGATTGTTTTGAATTTGCAGCTATTTTCGTTTCAACACGGTGGTGTATTCTATCGCATGCGTTAGCTTGGCGCGATGAAGCGCCTTAAAATAAAAAGACCTGCCCTTCTGGCTCTTTGAAGGACATGAGGTGCCAAAGGGCAGAGTGGTCAGCTCTCACAGTGAATGGCAGGCCAGAGAGGTAGTACTTGAAGAGCTGGATAGCCAGTACCATAGCAAGGAGTTCCTGTCGAGTGACGCAGCAGCAATGTTCGGCCTTGTTAAATGTCCTGACTCGCACCAGTGTCTAAGATGGAAGGGACGCTGGAGTCAGGTGGAGAAAGCATCATCAAGGCCCCCCGTAAAGCTCTGAAGGCTGCCTGGCGGTCCTCTAACCACACGGAGGCTCTGTCCTTCTGCAGCAGGCAGTGCGGTCAGGCTGTAATGCGGGAGAAGCCCTGCACAAATCTATTGTAATGAGAGGAAAGTTCCAAAAAGCTCCTCGACTCTTTTTAATGGCATCTCCCTATGCATGAACCGGCACATTTCAGGGGGGAGCTACAGTTCAGCTGCAATCACATTCTCTAGCACTCTGTTGTAGCACCCAGGGTAGACTGGAAGGAGCTGCCATGCACTGGAATGTCGCACAAGTATACCCAACACTTCTTCTCCATCAACCATTGGCTGTTGCATTACAAAGCCCAAAGGTTAAAGCACTAAACGGCCACAGTCCCCTGCCAGTGCCGAAAGCAGTCTTTGACTTTGCTTCAGGAGATCTGCTAATAGCCACTCCACAGGTTAAGGGATGAAAACCATGAGGATGACTCATCAATTCAAGCAGAACCTCCAATGCCCCCCCCCATTTCAGGAAAATTACCATTGGTGATGCCCTGGGGCTGCCCAATGGCTCAATGTTACCAGCCTGCTGCCTCTCCAACAAGGCTTTATCTGCAGCCTCCTGATGTTCTAATGGGAGGCCCTGGGCACACATCTTGATTGGTTGTGCATCACCTGTTCCCACTTCACTCAGGGCGTTTCTTTCCCGGAATACAAACAGCTGTTCCTGCTGTCGGGTCTCCCGGCCATCACAGCTCCTGCGCCAGATCTGTGCAGCTCCGGCTGTTCAGACCCGTAGGCTTTTTCTGGACTCTTGGATGACTCTGGGCACTTCCCAACTAAATGTCCCGACTCTGCCCACATCCCCAGCAGAGTCTGGGTTGAAGAGTGGTCTGACAGCACAAATCAGATCAGTGACCTCAGCCAACTATGCTGGCCTCTCCTGATATTCATGGTTGGTGTGCCGTCACCCTGCATGCCTCGCGGAGCACCAGTCCAAACTATTTCCCTCCCCAACGCTATATCCAGTGCCTCCTGTAGTGCCCCTGGGTGAGTGAACTGAGTCTGAATGTGCAGGTCAGATGGGCTCAGTTTTTGGAGAAACTGATCTCGTGCTAGCTCGCAATGAATTGGAGGAGGCATGCGAGAGTATGCTTGTCTTGTGAGGCTCTCAATCTCATTAGCTAACGGCATCCGGCAACCTGTTATTGAGTTCAGATCCCGGGCTGTAGATGTCCAAACCACCTCCTCAAAGCCTAAAACTAAAGCCTTATAAGCCTTAGCGCATCTTTCTTCCGGACTTTGTGGTAAGCATGATAACGTATCGTCCGGTCAGCCAGTTGCCCACTGGATTGCTTTGTCCTCTTCTGACCATCCCCCAGCTTACAGTTCAAATTGGGCGTGAAAAGCTTTCCAGGCTGCCTTGCCAGAGCGTTTAGGTGCTTTAGCCACAGCCGGCTCATCAGTGACATAGTCGCCAGCGTGGTTGTCCGGGGGAACTCCCATCATCCACGGGTGATGTCACACGTTCCGCGCAGTGTAGAACATTCTTTTTTTTCAAAGGGGTTAGCCCATACCAGCCTCAGCCCACTAACTTCATGGCCGTCTCCCTGACCCTACAGAAGTCCTCTGTTGGCTCCAACAGTACACAGGCAAAAGCCCTGCCCTCCTCCTTCTGCTTTGTGAAACTGCGCCGCTGGAAGTATTCTTTCTCAGGACCATTTACAAGGCAAGTATTAGCGTACTACTTATAACAATAAGCTAGCTATCAATGTCTAGACACAGTCGGTAAAAAGAACACAGGAGAAGAAGTTTATTTATTGTGGCTATTAATACAGGTTACGGTGAACCCGTAACCAACCCCTCAAAATGACAAAAGCTTGCCTTCTAATTGCACAGCACTAGAGAACACTCAATCACACACTCAACTGAAGAGAAAAAAACTTAACAATTCCAATCCCTTTTAACACCAAGCCGGCAGGGACCACTCCCAGTCTCCCCTCTGTTGTGCCAACCTCAAGGAACCCCACCACACTAATATTCCAAACATTCTTTTGGCTGGCAGAGAGACAATTTTGTAGCAAAGTCATGGGATAAATGAACCACAGCTGTGCTGCTACAAACAAACTGAAGCTACCTTTTGGCAATGTAAACACAAAATCAATTTTAGCCGTTTTGCAGATAACACGCAGCCATATCTGTCGGTACATCGGGGGAGGATTTTCAGTTGGCTAGATTGGAAGGGTGCTTCAAAGACATAAAATATTGGATGTCTTCTCATTTCTTATTGTTGAAAAAACGATCTGATAATCCAGGGTCCAAAAAGGTACGCATTGGACCTAGATGGAAGTATGACAGATCAGAGCATATTTGTTAAATATCTTGGGTTACAATTGATCCAGATCTCACCTTTGAACATCATACAAAAATATGACTGGAGTAGCATTCTACCACCTCAGATTAGACATTTTCTAGGCGATAAGGATGCAGGGAATATCATCTAAACTTTTGTTGACATCCAGACTAAACTGTAATACTTCATTATCAGGTGGCTCAAGTCCAGCCACAAGTACACTGCACGTTTTTCAGAACACAGCTGCTAGGATGCTTACCAGTTCTAGCTAATTTACACTGGCTGCCAATAAGGCTGACTTAAAGTTGCCTCTGCTAACATTTATGGCCATGAATGGGTTAGCACCAACATTAGATCCATTAGATCTTATGGTCCCTTAAAATCCATCTTGATTACTTTGCTCACAAGAGGCTGATAATTGATCTATACCAAGAATAACTAGGCTATACCAAAGTCTGGAGGTAGAGCCCTTGCGTACAGGCTCCCACAATTACTTTGGGAATAGTCTCCCAAAGTTTATAATGGAATCAGGTTTCAATATTTAAAGCTAGATTAAAAACATGTCTATTTAACCATGCATTTAGTCAATAGGCGATCGTGACAGATGAATGACTGTGACTATTGGAACATTTCTAGTGATAAGAACCATTCCTGCCGTCGGACCACCATTAGCGGGTCAATCCTGGTTTGCTCCCAATGCCATCCAGCATTTAAGCCGGGTTCCTCTAAAACTTTCTTCAGACCAGCTTACAGAGTTATTCCTTGCCACCGTGGTCTTAGTGGCTTTCTTGGGGGACCATGGCGAGGAAATTGTCCACCTTTGTGACACGTAACTTGTAAAAAGCGCATTATAAAAAACGTTGATTGATTGATTGATTGATTGATTGACAGCCACAACTGGGCTAAACGGAGCACAAGCTCATTCGATATCGTCGCACACGTTGGAATTCGGTGCGCGGCGTGTTAGACAGCTTGAGGTACGGTGGGACAAACCAGCTGTACGGCCAGACAGAAAGGAGAACAAACCAACGTAGGTGCGGACACTGGAGCAAACCGACCATCGACCATCGGACATCAGACATCAGTGGGTCCCGAGGATTAGTTAGTGCTGTGTAAACACCGTGTTGGAACAGTGTCTCCATAGTGTACGCCTCTACTAACAACCACCTAAACAAGTATCTCAACTTGCTAAACCGCATCAGGAGATATGGTTTTCTTCTATCTGCTCGATCTGGTTTTCAAAGAACAGTAAAATATCTGTATCTGTCGTGAATTAAATATTAGATGGCACAACTAAAATGTGAAGACTGCACGTCTCAACAGTGGGGAGTGGTGAAATCTCTTTGGACACAGATAACTGCGGCCGAGAGTGCAGGGTGATTGCCATAAACATTTGAGGTTGTTGATTCAAAGATGATAACCGTGGTAACCGACACCACCAGTGAAGTCTCTCAAGCCTGGCGAGTAAAAACCAGCTGGGTGATAATAACCTGGCACATTAATGGAGATTGCTAAGTTAGCAGTTTCCACTCCATGCACATTTTCGATTTTCATCTTGATTTGTCATGTCTCTGTTTACGCCTTTTAATTATTTAATTTGTCAAACACACATCTGATCATAATCACAAATTCTGCAGGAAACACCTTTTTTTAATCTCAGAGTGATTTAAAGAAAACCTTCTGCAGATTTCTTGGGGGACTCATTTATACATGGGCCACTAATAATATCTTTGTTGGGTGACCATACCTTTTCTAAGCACTAGGTCTAGCGTAAAAATCTTCTCATCAATGGAAAACTTTTTTCAACAGCAAAATTTATTAATTTCTATATTATTGGACAAAAGAGAACATCAAAACCTAAGATGCTTAGGTCGGATATCGCTGGCTTACCCTGTCTGGTTAAAAAAGTTACAAAAATCCTAACGCTGAAGAAACGTCAGATTTTTCAGGGGTCAAAAGGTTCCTCTGCGCAACCAGGGAGTGGAAAAAAAGAAACAGGGAGTGGGTGACGGAGGTCTGCTCGGTCAAAAAGCCGTGTCAAACAAGCTGTAGGGCACAAAGTTCACACGTCTCCTGGTTCTCTATCTCTAAGCCCCTGGAGATGAACCGTACATACTGATGTCAGTTTAAAAGCATTCCTTAAACATGTTCTTTGTTAAAGAAGAAGTAACAGGGAAGCTATCTAGCGGTACGTCCACTCCTCCAAGGGTGAACGTCATAGAAAATAGCCAGGACGTTTTCAAATCGACCGAAACAGGCATGGTCTCATCTAACCGTGGTGCTTTTCTGTTGTTATTCATTATCAAACTCTCACACACAAAAATGGTTATCAGAGAGGCGGTGATAGTGAAACTGAAGTAACCAGGCAACGGCGGGCTTGGCAAAACAAGCCTCATTTACCCGTCTAATTGTGACCGGCTCTGTGTGTGTATGAAAAGCAATTGCGAGAAGCTTTTCACCACTGAGTGAGTGAATAATAAACGAAAGCCCCCACTGACAGTTCATCGATGAGGTCAGAGGAAGACGCCCGCTATAACTCATTGTAAATGATTGCCAAGCACAAGGGTATCGTGATACAGGCCATTGAAAAGGTGTTCAGTCCAGGCAGGACCCACTATCTACCTGTCTCTGTCAGACCCAGGCCCGTGGAGAGTTCTCGTGTTTTATACACAGCTGCTTGATTTAAAAGACAAAACAAGTCGTCAGTAAAAGCTGAACTGTGAGACAACGGGGAAGCCAAAAGTGCTTTCCTAAAGCTTCCTCTTTCTCTGGACGACAGCACTCCCTGGTAAGTACGTCTTCCTCAGAGCGTAACGCAGCGTTTGCTTTTTAGGGGACAGTGCTTTTTCCTGTCCAGTGGTCAGCAGCCTGTACTGCATAACGAGCCGTACGAACCCTCTGTGGTTTCTGCGCCGAAGTGTAAGGTAAGCGCAGCCCCCCCTTCTTCATCAACGGGTATCAAAGCCACATTAATCCTTTTGTGTCACTGCCAAAAATAACCTTCTCACTTCTTCAGTGTGGTAAGCGCTCCCATAATGAGCTTTTGTAATTGCTGTGAGGGCAATCGCACTGCACCACTGCCAAGTCCGAAGGCTGTAAACTGAGACAGCAGGGGCCAGGGAACCTGAATACTCATATCGTTTCCTTTCCCAGTCTGGGAGGGTTCGGTGGTGACGGCGCGGGCCCCTTGTGTGTGCCACTGCAACTGGACAAAAAAAATAAAAATAAAAAACTTATGCTGGATCATAAAAAGATCCATTGTTAAATGGTCGAATCCCTCTGGAACAATGAATGTAAGACAAACACACTTTGACTCAGGGCTCATTTCCAGGGCGCAATTTTTTAAAAAGCATCCCTTATTCAAACGGCATCTAATGGGAATACTTTAAGACAAGACAAGGGAGGCATTGTTCTGAATTGTCTGCGTTGATCCACTTTCTTTAGACAGGTAGACCACTCTGTCTAAATCACATGAATCCACACAGCTGACGTTGGAAAACCACAGGAAGACAAGCTTTGCACAATCAGTACTTCAGTTTTGTTTGCATCACCAAAGAACGAACAAGGCAGAAGTGGATAATAAAGAGACTAGCTATGCTATTCCATGGGTCCCATGACCAAAAGTTATCCAATAAAGAAAACCAGGTTGACCATAGGCAGCAAGTGTCCGATAAAGCAATATAATGAACTGTTTCACAAATCCGATGTTTATACAGGCAGAAAGACAGCAGAGGAGGAAGATTAAAAGGGAATGTTACGGACTGGATGAAAGGAACACACAAGACAGAGCAAAACTGAGGTTTGGTGTTAATTAAACCTATTATTTTACGTTTCATCTTTTCATTGTTGCGGGGATATAAGTAAAACACAAAAAGCCATGGGCTGTGTTTGTCAACTTTGCTGGATGCTAGAGATTCCCAAAATGCAAAAGACCACCCTCATGAAAGATGGCCCACATAGAATAATACCACATTTAAGCTCTCGCCGACAAAAAGAGATTCCTTCCAGGCTATTAAGTCCACCCCTCTTACAAAACACGCACACGCACGCATGCACAGACACACACACGCACACATGCACAGACACACACACATGCACAGACACACACACGCACACATGCACAGACACACACTCCTTCTTCCATTCCCACAGTATGGATTAGACTTGGTCAGAGAAGTAATTAAGACAGATTTTCACGTAGCTGGGTCTGGAAACAATCACAAGACAAAGCCACTACTTCTGAGATTCCAGTAAAACGTTGTTTCAAGTAGGAAATTTACCAATGTAATTACACTGTAACAACAGTTAAGTTACCATAAAGGAACACAATAATTTGTGCTATTTTATTTTTGAAGAAACACTTCCAATAACCTTCTAATGAAACCCCAACATAAGTCAACATACAGGTTAAGTAAGAATTTACATGTATGGTAGTTAACTTGTACTTATTTGCCCACAGTGGGTGCGATTTCACTGGTACACAGCACAACAAGCAAAGTTGAACAAGTGAGAAGGTGTATAAAAAGCTCATCAGTGACTGACGCTAAAGGACCCAGCCAGGGGTTTAAAATGAATTTACTCTTAAGTAGCAGGCACGTTATTTTTGGTACGTATCATGCAACACCAAACCGGACCACAGACAGCTCAAAAAGCACTGTCGCACTCGACAACAGCACTGTCACTGCACATTTTGTCCCCCGTCCCCCGGTTTATCCTGGCATTAAGTCAGGTCCTGTTTCACCCAAGTGCAAAGGTGGCATTTCTCTTCCGCAGATGGAGAGAGAGAGTACACAATGCGCTGAGTGGGCCAAGAAAAACGTCTGAGGAGCACTGAGACCCGATCTCTCTTCTCCTCAGTGCACAGAGCAAAGGCACACTGAGGCAGACAATAAATAAAATAAAACGGGTTGTAGCTATAAAGCAAACACTCAAATCCCAACACATGCCACCCTCCGGTCCATTTGTGACCCCCAAGGAAAAGGGATGCGTGTAAAAACGCAACCTTTAAGCTCATTAGGAAACAAGACCGAAGATGTTGCCTTCATTGTCCAGCAGGAGACACACCAGGAAAACTTACTGTAACTTTATTCAACCACTCCACTTTGTTGCATTAAACGACTCGGCATGTTACAGGTTAAATTGCATTCCATTTATTTGCTGAGATTGCAACATTAGGTTCCACTATTTGAGAGAATTATCACATTGTTTTCTAAAAGATGTTTCCCTCAACGCCTCGGGAAATTATAAAATATTTTAAATACTGAGTTAACTATTTGTATAACGCAATTAACATGGTTTAATAGTAATCTAAAACTCGATATAGCGTTGACTCCGCCAAAGTGTCCTATACATAAAAGCGCCGTATGTCACTTCATCACATACTGACCAGTTAAACGTCTCTCTAGTAAGTTTTGGCGACCTGAGTTCGATCCCCGACAGGGTCGAGTTTGGAAGCCCGGTGGCCAGGGCGGTTGAATCTGGGTGCGTTATACATACTAGTATTGTATCAGCATCCTCTTACATCACAATCAATTTGTGGGAACATATTAACAACATGTGTAACGTTGTTAATACGCAATTGTGTGAAACTAAAAAATAGAACAAACCCGTTTACTAGTTCTTAAAACGCGGATGCATGAGGCAAACAAAAAAACAATAATAACTAGTAAGACTGCGTAACAAGTTAGAGCTGTTGCAACAACAGTTGTGTACGAAGCTTGCGTGACTTAAAAAGTGTACATTTACTTTTTAGAAAAAGTTTTTAAAAGCCTACACTCATGAGAAGAAACCGTATATATCGGATTACAATAACATACTTCGGACTAGCGCCCCTCGCCTCCCCCTCCCTCCTGTAAGCATTGCGTGAGAGCACAGCCGACTCTCAAACTTGATTATGATTAATGCAAGAGCACTTTTCCAATGCCAGACCAAAACTATACACCAAGACTGTAACCAGTCAAATTTGAGCAAGTATAAAATCTAGCGACCTTCCGATCACGGGTTTACATTTTAAATATTGCAATATAGAAGATAAAAAAGCGAAAACCAGGATTTTTGTCATTTTGTATTTTAAATGTATTAATTAATGACTTTAAAAAAAGTGTGACACAGAAAGTACACGAGACGAGCAATAATTAGCATACGCTATGATCAATTATGAAAACTATTTGTATTGACTATAGCCTACGTTATTATTTATAATACCGACTCAAACCAACAACTAGCAGCGGATATATGACATAAACTGCTTCCAAAAATAATTGTCGGTTCAAAACGATATTTGTATATTACCAACACAATATTTACGCTACTCGCTGTACACGGTAACAGTTTTTTTCTTTTGAAAATTATTTGTTTCAAAATACATTAAGACATGATTTTAAGTAGCATTCAATCTTTCGATCTATTAGATCCAAGAATATGGTGTCTAGATAAAACCTTGGCCACAAAGCTACCTACTTTAAAAATATATAAAATAAAATATAAAAAATAAAGTCTAAATAAAAACTTTTGCTGTCATGAATCTTTCCGAACTGCAATGGATCTGACCCAGAGTGTATGACCACCTTTATAATTTTGCCAGTAATTATGAAAATGTATCTGTTGCATAAGTAACGTTAACAGTAACTTCTAAATGTGAAGATAAGAAGCAAGGCAAACTTACATTTTCTGTACGGGCTTCTTCCGTTTCTTGATCGCATAAGTTGCAACATTCCCGGACATTATTATTTTCTATAGTAAATGTCTTTAAGATATATCCAGTGAGCGTCCCTACCTTCCTTGTTCGTATTTTTTACGTAACAAAATGAGAGAAAGACATCAGAGGAAGTAAAAAAAAGAAACGTTGAGTACACACAAATCCACCTCAGCTCGATACTGTCAGAACAAGACTCTTCTTGAAATACAATTTAGTCCAGAACTGCAGAAAGGATAAGACGTTTGGGAAAGTTTCCTGTTTCGCGGTGATAGTAATGGCGTGATCAGAACAAATTTTCTTTCTTCCTTTCTATTTTTTTTAAGCTGTCACTCTCTACTGCCCCCAAAACAAACTCCGCCTGTGATCTTTGATGCTGTCTTCGCTGTACTCAAACCAATCCAAAGAACTGTTACAGTGTGCATCTAGAAAAAAGTAAAACTGGTCGCTCGCTATTGGTGAAAAACGTTTCAGGAAATACTATAGATAAAGAGGCTTTTTCAGGTAGACTACGAATTGGATTACATTGGTTTTTGAGCTCGCTACTCCCCCATTCGGCTACAAAGCTGAACTTGGATTATCATTCTCTTGTTTCATTTTCTGAAGAGCGGACTGTACGTAGTCATGCAGTGAAACCATACATATTTTAAATCATCGTTGAATGTGCAACGGTTATGACGCTTTGCGAATAAGGCACCTGATATCACCGAAGAATGATCAGACCTACAATGAAAAATAATTCAGTTGCATGAATCTGGTGCAAGGACCTTTCTGGATCAAACACATGAAAATAAGCAGAGCAAGTGTGACAAACTGTGCAATAATGAACAAATCAAACTGGGACCAAATCAAAACTTTGACCAATTTTGAAATATTAATGGTATTACCGCTTTTGTTATAGAGATGTAATCATCCCAATAAAGCATATTTTACTTGACTGGAATACATTTACATCATTCACTACAGGTTGGCTAGGTTTGAGAGGAGAACGCTGAAAGGCATGGATACCCTACAAACCGCTTTAAGGGACATGTATGCATAGAAACCAGTAATGTCTCAGAGTTAACCAATTACAAAACAATGCTTCTGTCTGCTCCTTCTGAATGCAGAGACCACTGTGTCTGTGAGAGAATCCAATTCAGGCAATGACCATAAGTGTTGTTTTATTTTCAGTGTCCTCTTCACTTCACATAAAAGTATTTTAAACATTGTTGTTTAAATTGTGCAAAGTATCAAACATCGAACCAGGTATCAACATTTCATTTTGGGAACTGAGTCAAAACCAATAGGAAATACTGAAAGCATGTATCACCAACAATATCCTTCATCACAGTTCTTGAAAAATATACTTTTAATAAATGCGTAATACTTTCTCACCTTTGATTGAGGTTTAAATTGAGAACACTTTGCACTGTTTGGTCAAATAATGTCTAGAGGTCTGTTTTTATGACTGGCTACTGATTTATGAAAGGAGAATCCTTGGACCAGAAAGAGTTTACCTAGGAGTCTGACTTAAAAACTAGGTAGAAGAGACATTTGTTTTATGACAGCTGGTTATTTCACAGGAATTGGAACAAAGTGTTAGTTGCTTACTAAGGGAACCATGGGAAACACCTGATTTAGTTATCGTTAGAAATCTACTCAAATTTAACATGGATATGGAAAAGAAACTAAAGCCACATTAACAAAAATCCTGAAAATGGGAATCAAGGCTGTTACACAGCGGAGCGGAGGAAGAAAGCTAACGAAATTCAATACCTTTGCGCATTGATAAACATAGCCCCTACGTGCAATCAATTCACCAGGTTGTAGATGTTTTTGGTCATGACTCTACATGCCTGCAGTTTTAATCAAGGACAAATCTGAGCCACACTCTGATGCAGATCATTTTTATTGGAAGTTTCCCCGTTTCCTGTGATGGCATGATCATCCAGGCATGGGTTCAATAACAACTGATGCTGCGTAATGAAAAGCCTCCATGTTGGGGCTTGAATATGAGGCAGAAAGGTCTCGATGGACTCCATTTTCCCACTCATTTCTATGCGTTGTAAAATTATTCAAATTGTTTCAGCTAATTATTATTTAGTAACTAGTTCCATGGCTTTTTAAATTTTGCTAATATGATATCGTGTTTTTTTTTTTTAATTAAACCAACACAAAACATTGATGTAACTTTGATATTTCAGCTTTCCCAACATTTCATTTTTTTTTACATTACCCTTCATTTCAAAAAGCTGGGTCTAAAATGTGCTATAATGCTTACCTGGCAGGGGAGATACCATGATCAAGAAGGTGGTTCACACAGGGCGAGGCCATTGCAGTCCGACTATGTTGACCCCTGCGAAATTCCCCCAATGTGGGAATCTTGACTGCATAATTTCTGGTAGTGGGGGGACTGCGTTCGCGCACTCCCCTGACTGGTGCAATCCCCCCCCACGGGGATCAATAAAGTTATACTTCCTTACGTACTTATGATTACAGAAGACGTTTAAGCTGTGTGCACTGCTAAATTTGTCTGGGTGCAGCAACGTTTCGTTGGCCACAGGCTCACAGAAAATTGCACCTAGCTCCTTGATCAAGCAAAAGAGGACAAAGATGCATTCTGGAGGAGAAACAACAGCCCGGCGCTTTATATAGGACAAACAACAGCCCAGCACTTTATATAGGACAAACAACAGCCCGGTTCTTTATGTAGGACAAACAACTGCCCGGCTCATTATATAGGAGAAACAACAGCCCGGCGCTTTATATAGGACAAACAACAGCCTGGCTCATTATATAGGAGAAACAACAGCCCGGCTCTTTATATAGGAGAAACAACAGCCCGGCGCTTTATATAGGAGAAACAACAGCCTGGCTCTTTATATAGGACATACAACAGCCCGGTTCTTTTATAGAACAAACAACAGCCCGGCGCTTTATATAGAACAAACAACAGCCCGGCGCTGTTCATTCATGTTTGCTTGCTCTTGCAAATGTTTGTCTGCATCTAGGGCTCCAAAGCATTTGACAAAGCCTGACTAAACAAGAAGGGCCTTTAAAGCACTAGATGTAAAACAGGCAAGGGCCAAATACTGTGGCTTTACCACCACTAGAAAGGACGATCTGGTTGTACCCTTGAAACATTTAAACCAATTCTGTTGCCATAGAGGCAGCATTGCTTTCTTATAAACAGGCGGTCCAATGTTTAACAACCAATTATGAGATACCACCCCTCTGGCAAAGGGAGATTATTTTCTTTTAGGGGAAAAAAAAAAAATTCTGCAAACCAAAGAATATCTGGCAGTAAAACATTGCCAGATCTTACTCCAGTCCCACAAGAATGAGGTAGTTAGACCTGCATCTGGTTTAATTCTGTTTATTGCATTGTTTCGGTCCACTCTACGTGTGCGTGGGACTGCACATTGCGTGCTTGTGATTTGTGTGGATATCTGTGAGTGCTATCATGAATCATGTAAACACAACCTTTGCAAAAATGCAGTTTTTGATTCAGCAGAGTTTACGGGGCTTGTCTCATTGCTCTCTATTGCCAACTCTGGAGTGAAAGAAAACTACAAGACGTTTACAGTCATTATAAAATCGTGTATCTTTTATATATCGCTCCCCTTCATGGCTATGTTTTTTTTTCCCAGCAGGAAATACCATTATTTATTTGAAGTATTACTCAATACACAGAAGGAATTGCTTTGCCTGACATTTTATGCTTTCCATTGTTTATTGCATAATTAATTACGCTGCTGCTGAAACATTCTTAAGCAGTCTATTGGTATAAACCTAGAATGTATGTGTACACATGTGAAACAGCTGATCCATGGTTATGATAAAGGAAACATAACTGTACTGATGTGTGGCTGTTTAGTTAAAATGCCTAGTGTTATTCCACTACCAGCAACCACATCCTTTATTAAATACCACATGTTGCTTTGAGTCCGAGCCTCTGTGCGTAGTAAAAATGTATTACCACGGTCTACCATGTAAACACACAATACGAAACTTCAATATGATGTTTGCGGTGAAGGAAAAAATCACCGTACAAAACCGAACAAAATCACTTTTCTTTGCATTACAATTGTGAATTTTGACAACAGTCTTGCCTCAAATCCGAAGAAAACGTGCATTAACAGAAAAATCTGCCCTTAAAGAGGCTAATTAAAGAATGGAACTGCATTTCAGCCTATAAAAACCCACTGGGTTTATTTGTTTGGCTGATTCACTGGGAATTGGTTTAATCCCACTGTGAGACTTCAAATCTCATTTCTTTTTCCATAGCATGGTCCACTATTGAATCATTATTACAATTTTTACAGCATAAATTATTATATTGTGTCATTTTTAGCTTACCTACTTTGACCTGACCTCAGTGCAGCAAGAAGAAAATTGACATTCAATTGCAGTCTAATATTGTTATCAATGCTCTCCTAAAGAAAACCTTTGAGATCTGTCTCTGGCTATATTTTGACATCTACAACGACTTCTTTCATAAGAAAAACAATGGATGAGTTGGAAGTTCATCAGAGGTTTGATAGTCAGCCTAATTTACATTTCAGAGTTTCTCTGATGACAGTGGCACAAATACAAAGCATTGCTCTGAGCAATCTTAAAACCACAACAAAAAAACTAAAAAAAACTAAACCTCAAACCAAAACCTGGAAATATTCTAAAAATCCGGTTGGATATGCGTCAGGTAAAACTGGCAGACAGGTCAAGATAAGCAACTGTAGAATCTGAACAGACATGCTATGGTTTTGGTAGGTAAAAGGAAGCGTTGAGAGATGTTATCAGGAAAAAATTACAACAGAAATCCGTATAATCTAGTGTTTGCTTTTGAAAGGTATTTGAATTTAAATTCCTTTAATTTATAGCATTTAAAACAATGCAACTAAGTTTGACAAATATTTCTTTCTCTCTTCCACCATTTCAAATCTGGAATTTTAACTGCAACATGCAATGTCAAGCTACATGAGGTAATTAAAACTGGAAAACGAAAGTCAGCATTTGTTAGAGGACAGATGCTTGATGAGATATTAAATTCTAGACATAAGAAAAACTATTTTATGTACTTGTGACCCATTTTTCCCCAGACCAAACTCACAAAAACTCCAACCACAAATTCTACTTTTCAAATCTAGTGGAACTCGGTCTAAAACAGTAAAGCATGTAAGAATCAGTATGTAAATTGAGAGGCAGCAAAAATACCAAGTCAAATTAAAATATTAATAACTTTTTATGAAGTCAATTTTTTTGCCAGGAATTACTTCACACTTTGTAAAAATAGTTTCCATACTGTGTAGAAATAAACTGGCAAAACACAGCACCATCTGTTGGATAAAAAATGAACAAGCATTAATTAAACCAGTAGGCAGTTATATTTGTACCCTTTACGCTAATAAAGACTGCAGATTTTAAAAATAGAATTGTAAATGCAAAAATAACTTTAATAAAACTTTAACTGAATGAAACTTCTGCAGCCGTTGTTCCCGAGATTTACCCCCCAAAATTAATTCCCAATCCGTATTTGTGAAATAAAAAACCGCGTGTTTTCACCTGCCAGTTTCATTGTGGTATTAGATTGTGTGTGCATTGCTCTGACACGGTCCCCTACTTGCCTCTACGAATCCGGTTTTACAAAACATTTATTTTTTATTTTTTTACAAAACACTTTCATGGCTGTTGTCTCTCAGAATAACCATATGATTGGTTTGAGCAAGAGCATATGTCTAACCAATGAAACAGCTTGAATACGTAGTGTTTTTCTGTACTGGTTTTTCTGAGGCCTCTTTTAGCCTATTCATTCTGGCAATTCAAGGCAATTTCCAAAAAACAGTCACATATGATTTGATTTTAAAATAGCTTCCATGTAGTGCATTTCTTCAATTACTGACAAATGTGCTAGGTTAGTCTTATGAAGTCCACAAGTATTGGCTGAGTAAAAATTTACAGCTACAGTTTACGTCAAAGGCTACGTAGTATATAGATGTACTAGTATATAGAATTATAGCAGAGTAAAATCTCTAATTAGTAGCCAAATGTGAGGTACCAGGTCAGATATGATTAGTGTCTAATAATTATATATACATATATATATATATATATATATATATGCATATCTTGCAAAGGGTTTCCTGTAAGGTCAGCATGCAGTGTGTCTCATTCATTGCATTCATGACTTGAAGACAGCAGCTTTGTGTTATGTGTAATTCATTTCAAATTTGTCATCACGCAATTTGGGTCACTATATTTAGAATCCCATTGGGATTCTAAGCCAGGGTCTCCATTTTGGAGGCACCACTGTAGTTGGCTTCAGAAGATTGGCTACCCCAACCATCATTCAACCCTTTCACCCAATCCAGACAGATGAGAGTGTGGAGCTTATGACAGCTAAGGGAGGCATGTATGCAATCTGAGGTCACCGGGGATACCAGAAGGGCAGCCATTTTTCAAACAGGGTAAAAATGTATGGTTCTCGTTGCAAGACAGTTTACCATTTTGGACTAACTCATTTACGCTCAGCTTCCCCCAACTTCAATTTTCATAACATCAGATGATCTGAAAGATCAAACTGCCCATAAATACGAAAACAGCGAGGACATCGTCGTTTACAAGATTATTGGCAGGCCAAACTAAAAATTCAGACTGCTCTCAGCTATTGTTAAAATCACACTAAAATACATTTGCTGAGCCCAAATAATAACTTTATAGCATTTTCTTTTATTGGTAGAAGAAATAAGATACTTACAAAAAAGTAAAGAAAACGCCATTAAATACAGTTATGTAAAGTGCAATTAGAGGGGCTGCCAAAGTTTTTTTTTTGGTCACAGTCATGGTCTGGTCTGCGCATTGATATTTTTCAGTTAGTAAACTTTCAAGTTTTAAGGCATTTGTTTTAGCCAGGTAGGGATTGTACGACCATAATTGGAATTAACATAAAAGCTAAATATGACTTCTCCGATGCCTTTTTTACCGCAGGAACGAAACACACTGAAATACATACGTTAACCTGTACATGTAATGTAATGACGATTAAAAGGTTTTTAAGGATAAGGGCGGCTCTTGCTGGACATGCCAGGATTCGAACAGGTCCACCTAAGAGCATAAAGTCTCAGTTTATGACTGTCTGAGTAAGGGACCCACCCACAGCTAACAGGAGAACAGCAAGATGACCATTAATGGCAATTTAGCCCCATGGGGAAGGGGCACTTGCTCATAATACCGCTAACAAGCTGGCTTTACACTTTACTGGCTTTACTCGGTCTGGCAATTCTTAAAAGACATAGTTCAATGGCAGGCCAGAATGGCTCTGATTTCAGTTGTGCTTTCTGATTTCATTAGATACGAAACTGAATTAATTTCTCCGGATAGGATATCAATCAAATTTAGTCTCGTATTGTTCTCAGTCCTGGATGCAACACACCAGCTCTGACAGTACCGCCGTTTTGCACCTACGGGTGTAAATATAAAGATAATAGTTCACACAGGAGGCTACATCCCCTTTCCCTGAAAGAAGGTTCTTGTAGCCTCCGTTACGTGGATTCCATGCAGAGAGGAATTGAACCCAGGTCTTTTAAAACATCTTGGAACACAACCTCTCCGACAGGAGACCTGGAGCTCACCTGATGAGCTGCAGGTGAAGAGAGACATAAATATTTACCTTTTTTTTTTTTTTTAATCTCCTGGACAAGCTAAGCTGTAATTCTTCAGTTTTGCCATTTTTTGTTAATGCAAAAAACCAAAACGAAACAACAGACACGTAATACCGTAATTTCCCCTCAATTAATATGAAAGGTTAATAAAAACGTGGACATGCACTGGTGATAGAGATGTGCGAATCATGTGTAAGAATCAGCACAATTTAATCAGAGACGCCAGCACCTTCTCTCGAGACTAAGCAGGAGACATTCAGGAGTCAGGTCAGGCCGTAATGTTGACTGGGGAACTGAAAGTCCTTGAAATTTAATGTTGTTACACTTCATTTTACTGTCAATATACAATCTGAATCTTTCCATTCAAAACGTCTCAAGGAGCACATTATTAATGTTGAAATGCCCTCCGTGTCTTGTGAAATATTTCACTGACGTTTTTGTACATGCTACTGTTTAGAAGTCTTTAGGTTTGCAGGATTTTACTGTGGGTGGTAATTAGCTGATTGAACAATTATGGGAAACATAAAAATCCCCCAATTAAAAGTGTAGGCTTGGCAAGATTCTGTAGATTACCTTGCACAATTAGGATGGAATTTACCATGAGACTAACTCGATCTCTTCTCTGGGAAATCTTTCACAGTAGCACATGCATTTCAGTTCTTTGCTGGTTTTGAAAAGAAAACCAAGTATGGGTGAGGAATTTTTTAAGAATGACATCACACAATTTGTATCGGGGGCCTAAACAGAGGTGGCTGTAGTTCTGGAATACAACTCCTAGGAAAATCAACAAAAAATTCTAAGGTTTGACAAATGGACATGTCATACATCCAGCCTAAAGTCTCTTCTAACATGACCTGAAATACGTTTCTTCCTTCCCAGCAGCCACTGGCCCACTAATCACATTTCCAAGCAAATGAGCAGGACCGTCAGCTGTGGCGCCCCACGAGGAAGCCTTAACGTGGGCTGTTTAAGTGAATTTAAGGTTGAGGCCTGAGTGTGGTGTGGTGAGGGCCTCCTACACAACAGGGAACAGGCTACGGTGGAGACTTAGTCTTGAAGGAACCTTTCTTAACTGCTGCCCACCTCACTACCACAACATCTTGGCATGCTTTCTGTTCCCTCAGGCTCAGCTGGCTAGTGGATCAAAGGAATAGAGGGAGGAGCGCAGCCGCTGCGATAGAACTTTTTCGCCTTTCTTTTCAAGTTTGCCGTGGAAGAAAAACATTTTTTGCGTCTCATCTCCAATGTGGATTTGGCTGGGAGCACTAATGGAAGAGTTCAGTCCAGGGACTGGAATCTACAATCTTCAAATTCAACTTCCCATTTGCCATCGCGCCGTGCCCAGTCTTGAAGGAATCTGGAAGAAGTTACAAGCAAGACGATGACGAGAAGATAGATAACTCTCGTTGTGTTCTGCCTGATGGAAAAAAAAATCCCAAAGGCTCCCTCCTGCAAGTGACCTACCCTTGGCAATGATCATCAGCGGCCACTGCACTGTCCTCCCTGAAGCCTGGTTTGGTATCTCATGGAGTGGGTGATAGTCTGCTTAATCAGCACGGATACGGAAGGATTACAAGCAGTCCCCATTGTTGTTTTTGTCAGATAAGCTCAGCTCTGTCAGGGTCCCAAGGACGTCCAAAGTATCGCACTTCTTATTGAGTGGAAGGGAATCTTACTTGTGAGAGATGTCAGATGTGTGCAATTAACCTTTGAAAATAACTTAGGCCTAGATTACTCACACATTTTCAATGAAAGCCTCAGTATTCTTAGTTACTAAGTCACAGGGAAACATTGGTGAAAAGAAATACATTTATGTAGGACCACAAGGGGATTTCACACGCTTCAGTTTTTAGCAGCGTGTTTACCCAGTTGTCTCTTGCATAATTTTTTATGACAAACTACATTGGAAACAGCACAACTGGGGTCGACTTTTTCACTCAATTTTTATTACTGATGCCCACAGCACCAAAACCTTAGATCATCCTCTGTTTATCATGCAGGCATAGAAAAATCCTTGACTGGACTGCAGTGCCACTTGAGAACTCCTTTAAAAGACACAACACGCTTAGCTTCTAATACCCACGCTGAATGAAATTTACCTTTGAGGGCTGGCCAGCAGGGGTTCCGGTAATTGGTTGCAGACGTTGACGTGGCCCAGAAGGTAAGGTCTGGGTTCCTAAATAAACGTTATCTTATCGTTCGATCATGCCTTTTCCCCCATTGTTTTTGCAAGCCTTGTTCTTTCCAGCTGATGAATCACTTTTGTTGGGTAGGCGTTTAAACAAGCTTCTGGGGATAAATGTTTCCCTTTCTTCTTTTCTTAGTTAGAGGATTGTTAGCTGTGCTCTTTCGACACTGACGAGGTAGTCGGTTATCCTCTCCTTTATTGCAGGTAGGCCTCAGACTGTGGTCGTGCCAGTGTTTTATCCTAGAGGCAAAGCAAATAATTAATTCCCAAGCCATTGAACTCTTTCTTCCTCTCAGGTTAAGACCTCCCCATCAGTACACTTTTTTCAAGGGTAACTGCCAAATGTATTTCATGTATTGATACTCAGGTGTCCCGTTACCGATTTTCTGTAAAGACGAATGTATTTCATGTATTGA
>JAOYSI010000821.1:0-17785 GCA_025775065.1 Hiodon alosoides
GCTGCAGGTCCGGAGCGCTTCAGATCTGCGTGCTGCAGGTCCGGAGCGCTTCAGATCTGCGTGCTGCAGGTCCGGAGTGCTTCAGATCTGCGTGCTGCAGGTCCGGAGCGCTTCAGGTCTGTGTGCTTCAGGTCCGGAGCGCTTCAGGTCTGTGTGCTTCAGGTCCGGAGTGCTTCAGGTCTGTGTGCTTCAGGTCCGGAGTGCTTCAGGTCTGTGTGCTTCAGATCTGCGTGCTGCAGGTCCGGAGTGCTTCAGATCTGTGTGCTGCAGGTCCGGAGTGCTTCAGATCTGTGTGCTGCAGGTCCGGAGTGCTTCAGGTCTGTGTGCTTCAGGTCCGGAGTGCTTCAGGTCTGTGTGCTTCAGATCTGCGTGCTTCAGGTCTGTGTGCTTCAGATCTGTGTGCTGCAGGTCCGGAGTGCTTCAGATCTGTGTGCTGCAGGTCTGGAGCGCTTCAGATCTGTGTGCTGCAGGTCCGGAGTGCTTCAGATCTGCGTGCTGCAGGTCCGGAGTGCTTCAGATCTGCGTGCTGCAGGTATGCATGCAGCAGGTTCGGGGAACGAGTGCCCTCCCTTTGTTAAAATAACCCCCATCAGTTCGGCTGCCTTTTGTCATCACTTGCAAAGTCCAGAGAATTGAGCTGTGACGGGAGACGGGAGAGGGGCTTTGACGTTCTCTTTGTCCTCTGTGGGATATCAACTTTGGAAACGTCATACAATAATCTCCCCCTTCCCCTGTGACTAATGCTTAAGGCTCCTCTGAAGCACAAAGTTTTATAATCTTACAGATAAAAAAAAATAAATAAAGTTGCTAATGTGACCTATGGTGGCTGTGTAGGAGCTGTCAGGTAAAGACAATACAATGCCGTGCGCCTCAGTCGACGGGCATTATCCGCTTTGACAGTGAGGCGGGCCTGGGGAGGGAGGCTAGCAGGGTTGGGTGTGTGTGTGCGTGTATGTGTTGGGGGGGGGTGTCTGAGTCATTCAGCCACGATTAACAGCTGTCGAATGAGCTTCTGATATGAAGAAAAATGAAATTAGCGCCCCTTCAGCAGCGAGCGACTTGCAGGATGTCGTCCGCTGACACGACCGCTCTGTCACACATTTGCCTAAGTATTGAACTGCTCATTGGCGTTTACAGGTTGTGCTGATCTTGTGTGGCACTCTATTAGACTAATAAAGAACAGCTGTGACCTGCGCCGTCTTAGGGCGGCGACGGTAATACAGAAATCCCACCGGCAGAATCGGCACTCACTGGGTAAGAAGCTCCTCCCATCCTGTCTATTGTATTCGTTTTGGAAGCTCGCACTGTCTGGGCCGTTTCAGTTGCTTAACTGTTCATTCATTCGTTTTGATAATTCTATGCTGTCAGTCTGGAAAACGGACGACTCAGCACTGAAAAGTCTTAAACCTCCTGGGAGAATTAAAATGAACACGAGTCTTGCCAAAGGAGGGGGTAGAAGACATCAAAGAGAGGGAGGTCGGGGGGTTTCCGCCAACTGCACGCCCTTCTATGTCAAGGCCCTACGGTAAACGTTTTTTTATTTTTGTTTTTGTTTTTTAATCCCGCAGAGTTCCGTCCGTTTCCACGGTAACATCCAGTGGCTGTCTCTGTGACAACTCACCTGCTGAAATTCAGAGTTCAGAGGCAGGCTAAGATGAATTGTGTGAAGTCTAAACTCCAGCTTCTTAAAGTTTTGCAGGCCGTCCCGAGATGTTGTCATTGTTGCCCCTTCTTTCCGTGCCAGAGGAATCCTTTCAGACTTCTATGGAGAGTGGACTCATATCCAGTGTGTCAAAAGTGTGTCATCATCTCTGTGTCATTTCTGATGGCATTTCATTACAGAAATGACCGGACAGACTGGTTTACACGGTGCCATTGGAGTGGACGTATGACTTTGGCTCTAAGGGAGGCTATTTCATGTCATAGCACCTGAGTGCTGAGGTTTCACAGGAGGGAGAGGTGTAGCCATTTGCTTGAGATGTGTGTGTTTGTGTTGTATTCATGGGGAGGGTGGGTTGGAGGTGTGTATACGTTTAGCATTTTTCTCTCTATCAATGAAAATCGCAGTAAAAGTGATTGATATGTCATAAATTCAAGGGCAAAACATAGAAAACATTTGATGACGGCAGGTGGCACATACGCCAAAAGTAATTAGTATCGAGACTAAGTTAGTTAGTCCGTGACCAAACTTCGGGTGTCTGTCTTCTGAGGTGCTGTGCTAATGTAATTGCTTACAAATGAACTGCTAAATGTATCAACGGTATTCCTGTTTGGTTTGAACGGAGTTGTGGGTTTATTCTAAAGCAGCCGGTCCATAAAGCAGTGGCTTCTGATGCCATGCCAGGCCAGGCGGTTTGCCACGCCCTGCATAAAAAAACCTTGGGAAACAACTGGCAGAATGTAGGGTCTAGGCACCACGCTAGTTAGCGCTGGCGGCTTCATTCACTTTCTCTCTCTCTCTCTCTCTCTCTCACTTTCTCTCTCTCTCTCTCTCTCTCTCTCTCTCTCACTTTCTCTCTCTCTCACTCTCTCTCTCTCACTCTCTTTCTCTGCCTCCCCTCTCGCTCTCTCTCTCTCTCCCTCTCTCACTCTCTCTCTCTCACTCCCTTCAGCTGCCTCGTCTCACTCTCTCTCTCTCTCTCTCTGCCTCTCTCTCTCTCTCTGCCTCCCCCCTCTCTCTCTCTCTCATACATTTTAAGGATAACCTTTTAAGGTGTACACAAACCTTTTGACGCTTTGAGAAGACATATTTGAGGCCAAAGAGAAACACTATCTGGCATAAAGAGAGGGGAAATGTTCTTATCAGTCACTGTAGCCTTTAAACAGGTACACCAAACAACCCAACACATGGCCCCACACTGAGGCCTGATAACAAGGCAGGCAGCTCACTCCCTACCAGTGGATCCTGATGTGCCTGATGTCCAAGAGAGCTGGATACCTGGAGAGAGGGAGAGAGAGAGAGAGCGAGAGAGAGAGGGTGAGAGAGAGAGAGAGAGAGAGGGAGGGAGGCAGGGAGAGAGAGAGAGGGTGAAAGAGAGAGGGTGAGAGAGAGGGAGGGAGAGAGAGAGCGAGAGAGAGAGAGTCTTTATCGATATTTCACTGTCATATGTTGTCCGTTTCCATTTTATCCATTGTAAACGGCAAAGCTTAGCATTTCCCCCCAGTACTGCTGTTTGGACGGAGTTTCAGGGGAAAACTAGGACGGGCGGCAGAAATGATTCAGCCCAATACCTTTGGACTCTGGTTGGCCACCCTGCATATCTTGAGTAACAGTCTTGCGTTGCTGCATGCACCATTTACACTGACAGATTTTTCACTGGGTTGAGGTAAGGTTACCTCACTCCACTGCTGGGATTCCAGCAAACCTCTAACCGTTGCACTGCACAGATATTGATTAGTACTATGGGAAGCGCAAAAACAAACAAAAAACTCTTTATTTGGTTTTCATCAGGTTCTGGCCTCTTTCTTAAGATCCCCCTGTGGTCTGTCCATTTGTCAGGAGGTCGGAGATTATTTCCTCGCAAATTCTCTAACAGGATTTACGTGGCAGTTCAGTCCAGTGTAAACCATTAGGCTCCAGTGTAAACCATTAGGCTCCAGTGTAAACCCTCCAGTGTAAACCATTAGGCTCCAGTGTAAACCCTCCAGTGTAAACCATTAGGCTCCAGTGTAAACCCTCCAGTGTAAACCCTCCAATGTAACCCCTCCAGTGTAAACCCTCCAGTGTAAACCATTAGGCTCCAGTGTAACCCATTAGACTCCAGTGTAACCATTAGACTCCAGTGTAACCCATTAGACTCCAGTGTAACCCATTAGACTCTGGTGTAACCCATTAGACTCCAGTGTAACCCATTAGACTCCAGTGTAAACCATTAGACTCCAGTGTAAATGGGGACAGTACAGTATTCTCTGTTGTGCGTGGCAGTGGGAAATGGTTTCTCCCTTTATAATAAATGGCGAACCTGACCGAACGACGCGATAGGCTGTGCAGCTCCCATGGTGCTCTGGTGTTGGGTGGACGTATTCAGCTGATGCTGTCTATCACAGCCACATCGCTGTGTGTCTGGACCTGTTGCCGGCCGGCGGAACCACAAGGGAACCCAGTGGGACGGGGACCGGTAGCTGTGGAGGGTTTGGCTCCTCCTCTTCCTGTGGTCAATTTAGTCCGTTTGGTTTGGTTGACCTGTTTGGTCCAGTTGACCTGTTTGGCCTGCTTGGTCCATTTGGCCTGCTTGGTCCGTTTGGTCTGGTTGACCTGTTTGGTCCGGTTGGCCTGTTTGGCCTGCTTGGTCCATTTGGCCTGCTTAGTCCGTTTGGTCTGGTTGACCTGTTTGGTCCGGTTGGTCTGGTTGACCTGTTTGGTCCGGTTGACCTGTTTGGCTTGCTTGGTCCGTTTGGCCTGCTTGGTCCGTTTGGTCTGGTTGACCTGTTTGGTCCGGTTAACCTGTTTGGCTTGCTTGGTCCGTTTGGTCTGGTTGACCTGTTTGGTCCGGTTGACCTGTTTGGTCCGGTTGGCCTGTTTGGCCTGCTTGGTCCGTTTGATCTGGTTGTCTGGTTTGGAGCTCAAGCCCTGTAAAGATAATTACCCTTGGCAGGGACAGCAGGTCGGCACGCGCTCGACATGTGTGTTTGAAGAGGGGACTGCCGTCGTGGCTCATAAATCCTTGTGCGTGACGGAGCGTTTGAATAAGGGAGAATAAGGCAGCTCACTCCCATGTTTTAAAATTTATTTGATATTTATTTCCCCTGCAGACTCAAAGCCCAGGCAGGCTGGTGAGGGCTGTGGGGTTAAACATAGCCGCGGAGTTGGCAGATGCCCTGGAAATTTGTCTCAGGAACGGGATGCGGACGGGCCGTTTGTTTCGGCTCGGCCCGGAGAACAACAGGAGCGACGTTAGCGAGCTCTGCTCTCCTCCGGCCTCTTGCCCTGTCTCCTCTCTTCACAGCCTGAACCAATCGACACGCTCTTCGGTCTCCAGCTGTGGTCTCTGGTGGTTTTTTCCACCGGTCCTGTCACGTGTGGTTCAGCCTCACCCAAATCTTTTGAGACTAGTAGGTCTCAAAACCCATGTTAGCATTTGTGTTGATTTGCATAATAAGTGACTTATTCCATCTCTAAGTGAGCTTGGCAGAGCATCCGTAGAGCGCCTGCAGAGCATCCACAGAGCATTCGCAGAGCGTCTGCAGAGCATCCGCAGAGCGTCCGTAGAGCGCCTGCAGAGCATCCACAGAGCATTCGCAGAGCGTCTGCTGAGCATCCACAGAGCATTCGCAGAGCGTCTGCAGAGCGTTCATTCATTGGATCCACAATGGATGGAACTTAAGTTTGGTTGCCGATGATGATAAACCGGGCTGGTGAATTTAACAAGCGTGCTAAGAAGGCTGCCTTGCCGTTGCTATCGATGCAGAGGCGAAGGGGAACGGAAGTTCTGTTGTCATAGTGATTTTGAGTGGCGGGGTCTGCCGGGGGTTTAGTTTGTCATGGGCTTGCTTCCCTTTTGATCCGTTCGGGGCTTTCTCCAGAGCTGCCCAAAAAGTAGCCTTTCACTCACCCTGAGACCAGCCCAGCTGCTGCCAGGGACCGGACCGCATTTTTCCGCTAAAAACGAAAAAAATGCATGTGATCTGATTGGACGCTGTGTCAGGATTGTATGAAAAATCATCATTTTAACAGCCTTTGGACCTGCCACAAGAATAACAGTTCATTTTGGAGCTCTCTTTTAAGGGGGGCTGGGTCTGGGTTGGCCTAGATTAGGGATATGATCGCGCGCGCGATTAGAATTCCATTCATTGCTCGAACCTCAGTAATGTCCTTCTTCCTCTCCCTGGTGTAATAACAATCACACGGCAGGATTTAATACTCTGACCCTTTAACTGATAAACAACCCGGAACACCAGAGTCACGTAGCTGGGCCTCTGTTGCTCTGAGGTTGTCCACAAGACGAGCACCTGAAACCCGCCAGTGACGTTCTGAAACCCGGCGTTAACGTTCTGAAACCCGCCGTTAACGTTCTGAAACCTGCCGTTGACGTTCTGAAACCCGCCGTTGGCTTTCTGAAACCTGCCGTTGGCGTTCTGAAACCCGCCGTTGGCGTTCTGAAACCCGCCGTTGGCTTTCTGAAACCCGCCGTTGGCGTTCTGAAACCCGCCGTTGGCTTTCTGAAACCCGCCGTTGATGTTCCCTGGCAAGCACGCCTCTCTGTGACTTTCTGCCTTTCGGCCGGCAGCTACCAAGGCCTTCGCCGAAAAAACGACGCCTATCATCGTAATTGACAGCGGTGGCGTTGCCCAGGCCTGTCGCTGCCGTCCACTGCGCTCAGAAAAACAGCGAGGTCCTGTGGTTCTGCAGGATAAAAAGGATCTGACGTGTGTCAGACCAGCGTGTCTGGTAGAATTATATTGTTTGCGTTACGGAACTATTGCCGAAAGAGAAAGGAGGCTTGGAGGTGGTGTGGAGTGATGGTGGTAGGGGTCCCTGGTGAGTGCAGTCAGCAGAGAGAGAGAGAGAGAGAGAGAGAGAGAGAGAGAGAGAGAGAGAGAGAGAGAGAGAGAACTGGAATTCAACTCTGGATTCCGCCCAGCAATTAGCCCCCATGAAGTCAATCAGGCACTGTATTTGGACAGCAGCTAATGATTATCCTATTTGCCTTTAGTATCGACGTGTCCTATTTTCCCACATTTGTTTCCCCCTCTGATCAATTCCCCGCCCCTCGCTGTCTCTTCCAGCTGTGGTTCCCCCCCCCCCCTTGGCTGCCAGTGAGGCCCGGGAGCCGGTGGGAAGCCGTGTGAGTTATTGTTTGTTTGGGTTTCGTCTGTATTGATATTCATCTATTTGGTGCTCCCGAAGTTTCGGGGCAAAAAAGAAAGCTTTTCGACCAAAGCACAGCTGGTCTTGAGCGAGGAACGCACTTGGGTAGGCCGCTGTACGGCCGCGTTAAACACAACGTCGGGAGCCGCTGGTCGGGAGATGACGTCGGCGCTTAGCGAATGTGAACCCGGGAAGCCAGTGCCTTTCAATACGGACAGCCTGAGAACATCTCTGGGCGCGCTCGCTAGAGAGTTCTGGATAATGACCCTGTCCCCTTGGGGCATGTCCGGTATGCGGCTCCCGTCACTATCTCTCTCGCCCGCTGGGCTCCAGGCAGAACTTTTTTTCTCGGCCCACTTTAGACACAGTCTCAAACCAAGCGGAAGAGTGTTGAGCAGAGAAGATTCCATGGGGTGGTGTGGGGGGGGGGGGGAGGGGGGACAGTTTAAAAACCAGGCACCTGGGACGTTGTGACAGGCACTCCGCTCTGATTGACCGGAATGGGAGACTGTTCCGAGTTTGATAAATGTGTGCTCAGACAGTCTCAGACCACGAAGCGAAAACCACAACAGACTCGTCATGGCAAAGGGGGGTGAGGGCCAGTGTTGGAAAACACAACATGGCGATGGTTTGGTTATTGCCAGGTGCAGGCAATTATTTGGCGTTAAAAAAATTCATGAATAAATTCAAACAGTCTGGTCACAGCAGAATCTCTTGACACCGCTATAGAGTGGAACAAGATTGGAGTCCTCCCCACAGCTACTGGTTTTTTTTTTAATGGTCCTTCATGACAAGATTCTCACAAACGTCCAAAGAGAGCATGACGTTACGGAGAGGCAGAAAAAGATCCATTCCAAGTGTGAACGCCATCGATCAAAAACAGAGTCCCATCTTTCACTCTTAGCATTAGCGCCTGTACTCAATGCGATCCTCAGCTGTAAAAACAGCAGCCGCTGACGTCACCCTGCTGAACCCACTTCCACTGCTAACGTCCTGCGGAGGTCGGAGGGAGGGGGGGGCTATTTCGAGTCTCTCCCCAGAGATGTGCGTATCCAGTGAGGGCTCTAACCCCAATCCGCACAACCTGCAGCAATCCCCTACAGGCACCAGATAAACTTCTGCTACGCTCTGGGCCACCGTCAATCAAGCAATTACCATTTTTCTTTCGAATGTGGATTTACGCGACCCCATTTCCTCCAGTTACTCCTCCAATAATTTAGCTTTGTTTGTTTTACCGATTTGTCCTTTCTGTAGTGCAATTCTCTGGCTCGTTAAACCATTGCTACAACAACTGTCTATAAAGCCCTTTCTACTCATAATATTTACCGTCAGCCTATACCAGAACTTAATAGGACGTGTGTTAAAATAGAGCTTTTAAACTGTAACTTTTTGGCCTCTGTACACGACTGGAGCTTTGTTTAACCATGCCCCAAAGGTTTAGGCATGTTTGACAACAAGGGAAATTATTTACATTTTGTTTTCTTGTTTTTTTACCAGGGGGTAGCAAAGAAATGATGGCAATCAGCAGCGAGTGTCTGATTGGAGAAACTTTGGGCCCCTGGGGGCGGGGGGCAGCGTGGTACCACGCGAGGCAGGAGAGCTGTTAATTGCATTAGCATTGTATTCCGCAACGTAAAAAAAACAATAAACAACGATTGTATCGACGGGTGCCACCGTAAGATAAATGCGGGAACATTTCGTTTTCCGGACAAAAAAAAGCACACAACAAGTTTTTTGATTTAGCGTTTGAGGCTGAGTGTGAGTCATTGTTGAGATTTAGGTACAAGCACATCATGCGTCCCAAACCCTACTTCCAGGCAGAGGAATCTTCCTGTTCCTGCTGAGCACAGACAGGGTCCTCGGGAGGGGGCTGCTCCACACTTATAACAAGTAGGGCTGAAGCTGGCGTGCACTCACGGGTCCCCACTTGCCAAACCCGCACATCTGCACACCCTTTGTCTCGCTCCCTCCTCATCCTGGACCGCAGAGCTCAGAGGTCTGAGACAGGATGGGGTGCGTCACAGGAGCCCCTCTCTCCTCTGTTCTCAGAGGTTAGGTGCAGCCCAGCCGTGCATCTCCTGCGCAGTTCCTTTTCTCCTCCCTGCTATGCCTGTGCACGAGCCCCTCCTCTCTCTCTCTCTCTCTCTCTCCGAACCAGGAGTTGTGGAAGAGCAGATCATAGCCTGGCAGGGACATGGGCTTCCACCCCCACTCCACTGTACTGTGCTGGTGTTGTGCCCCTTAGCCGATGTCTGTGCCCCTTAGCCAGTGTCTGTGCCCCTTAGCCAGTGTCTGTGCCCCTTGTCCGATGTCTGTGCCCCTTAGCCGATGTCTGTGCCCCTTGTCCGATGTCTGTGCCCCTTAGCCGATGTCTGTGCCCCTTGTCCGATGTCTGTGCCCCTTAGCCGATGTCTGTGCCCCTTAGCCAGTGTCTGTGCCCCTTGTCCGATGTCTGTGCCCCTTAGCCAGTGTCTGTGCCCCTTAGCCGATGTCTGTGCCCCTTGGCCAGTGTCTGTGGCCCTTGTCCGATGTCTGTGCCCCTTATCCAGTGTCTGTGCCCCTTGTCCGATGTATGTGCCCCATAGCCAGTGTCTGTCGTGGCCCTTAGCCCACTTTCATAGGGCTGTTCCCGGGCCTCTTTAAATATAAACAAATGCATTGGACCCCCTGGGGGTGGAATGACAAGCGCAAACAGTGCAGTTGTCCCAGGGGAAGGTCTTTCGCTCTCTGCTCTAGAACAGGCTCCGCCGCTCTCGCCGTAAATATCAGTCTCGTGGGCTTCAGGTCATGTTTCGTTGTTCCTTCAGCAGTTTATCAGTCAGAACAATCTTTCCTCTTTGAGGGTTAAAGCTTCGTGGAGAAATGTTGCCATCACCGGCGGACCTTCAGATCATTGTTGCCCGGGCAGATTATCCTGATTTAATGGTTTTTGTGAGAGTGAAGTGCAATGAGCTTTCTGTCTTTTCAGGCTGTGGCTTTTTTAAAGGGGAGGAAATGCAAAGAAAGAATTTAAAATATAGATTCAGCCAACCTATATGTCTATTCAGTCTTAGCGGTACACACGGTTCCCTCTCGGGTTACACCACGCTCCGTGTGGATGTGACAGCAAAGGTAACGTTGTGATGTGGCAAACACTGTGAAATGTGCAGTGCAGAGCCAGCCGGGGGGAGTTTTTCTCAGATACCACAGCCACAATGCATCGGAAGATGGACGGGCACCGTGTGGCACAGGTGAACAGACAAATTGGGCTAATGCGGCCGGATAGCAAACCGCGAACACAGAACAGACGTTATGGCACAGAAGAATGATGTTCTTGTTGTCGCCAGTGCTAATATTAATTGCACATATTCGATATCATCGCTAACCTTGACGCAATGTGGCTGCCGGACTGGTTGTGAAATTCTGACTCGGCCTGAGGAAGCGGTGTGCTTTCTGAAGTGACTTCCAGGCTCATAACATTTCACATATGCGATTCGGCCACCAAAACTCCAAACTCCAAACTGAATAGATAAAAAAGTGATCAGCTCAGGGATTCCAGCTCCATCGCTTCTGTAGATCTTCACGTTTCTGGGCCTTTTGGAGGAGTGTCCATGCCAAACCTCCTTGCCTAATATTGAGAGGCCTGTCTATGGAAGCTCCTCGAGAAACCCGCCACCTGGTTTTTGCGGTACGCGGTTCAGCCCTCCGACTTCCATATGTGGAAGGCGAACCTCAGAATCCCATGGTTCGGAACTTCGGAATTCATGCTAGTGCCGAAATTACTCTCTGAAAGGCTTTCAGGTATGACAAGGTGCTTGACACCAGAAGAAGAATGGGAAAGAAAGATATAAGCAATATGGTTCTGTTAGAAAAAACTATTTTCTCAAGTAATTAATCCTGAGTTTGCCTATAGGGAAGGTTTTTCAGGCCAGGCTGTTTAGCTCGGCAACGCAGTGGCATATGTTTACTCAAATTCAAGGTTTGCCAGAAAACCTACAGAAAACCTAAACGCACACAGTAACAACGGCTTGTTCCCTGATTTTGCCAGCTTGTTCGTGGCATCGGAAATCGAGGCAGGGGTCCAATTAGATTCAAGGTTCGAAAATGGCTCCATTGGCATGACATGAGTAATTGTGCGTAATTATGGTATGCCAACGTTGGCGGTGATTCCCGCTGTGTTGCGTTTGAATTGCGTTCTTCTCCGGTACAGTTCTGACGGCACTCATTGTTTTGTGTCGAATATGTTTGTCAGTGAGAAGTAGGTACTTCAGGTAGCGAGAAAACAAGTCGCTTAATAACATACATGCTAAAGTGGAAGTTTATTAACGTTTGGTTCTAGGGAACCAACCGTGAAATGAATCACGCTGCAAAAAGTTTGATGAGAGAGGAAAAGGTTTGTGAGGAAGGAGTCCTTTGTGTCCCCTCCGCCACCCCATACTTATATAAATCCATAAAGGACTGGCATATCTTCACGGAGCAGGTGTCACTCGGGCTGTGACCCAGGCACCGCAAGGGTCCGGCCCTCCTTGCATCACAGTTAATGACACTTCTCAGCCACTTCTCCAATGGGCCCTGACGAAGATTTATCACCGCGAGGAGGAGTGCCCCTCCCCTTCGGACAATAATAACAAAGAAATTATAATGGAAGAGGTTTTAATTGACAGTTTCTTTCAGGCCACTCCATTTGCTCCCATTACCGTTAGTTTAGAGATCTGACTTTGAAGTCTCAAATAATGCGGTGACACTGAGACAGGCCGCGCTAGCTCTTTCTTTTCCCCCCGTCCCCCCTCGCTCTCTATCTTCAGTTCCCCTTTAGAAAGGCGCTTTTCCGGGGGGAATCTGGGGATGTGCGATTGAGGTTGCTCTGCTTCAAACGCCCCGGCACAGGAACGTTGGCTTGCGATGATAACGAGACAGTAAGGCACTGCAGCGACTGCCTGGTTTCTGGTGGGGTGGGCGGGGGGAAATGAAAAGAAAGTGGAATCTACAGGATCCTGCTGTACAGTGTGGTGTAAGGTTGCGTTTTGCTGCAAGGCTGACGCAAACCCTTTGATACGTTACAATTGCACCAATTGAACCCCCACTTGTCTTCCTAACATACCCTTCAAAATCTCCCAGCTGAGGACCGTGCATTTATTTCCTCCTGTTTTCCTCCAGATTGAAGGGGGAATTTGTGGCTATTATTCCTCCCCTGAAAACAAGAAAGAAGCCTCTGGGAGTCCTAGTGGGGTTCGACTGGAGGATCTGTGATTTCATGCAATCAGTGTGATTACCAGGAGCGCACAGAAGGTCGTCTCGGCAGAAGGGACGCAGTCCGGGGTCTTATTTTAGGCGGCGGCGGTCTTGCTGTTTCATCGCAGAAGTGAAAGGAAGGAGAGAAAAACGAAGCTGAGATTAAATACGCATCAGAGCACGCTCTATTCAGAAGCACGCTCCGAAGCACGCTCTATTCCGAAGCACGCTCCGGAGCACGCTCTATTCCGAAGCACACTCCGAAGCACGCTCCGAAGCACGCTCTATTCCGAAGCAAGCCCCGAAGAAAGCTCCGAAGCAAGCTCTATTCCAAAGCAAGCTCTATTCCGAAGCACGCTCTATTCCGAAGCACGCTCCGAGGCACGCTCTATTCCGAAGCAAGCTCCGAAGCAAGCTCTATTCCGAAGCAAGCTCTATTCCGAAGCAAGCTCCGAAGCAAGCTCTATTCTGAAGCAAGCTCTATTCCGAAGCAAGCACTATTCCGAAGCACGCTCTATTCCGAAGCACTCTACTAACATGCGTGGTTTTAAGTTATCAACATCAAAGCAAACTGAAAGAGGAAGATAAAAGTGATTAAAAATGGCGGATGAACGGATCTACTCTTAAGGCGGCTTTGGGCTGGTTTTATCCCGGATATTGACATGCTTAACACGGCCTGTAGTGTCTCCTTGAGACAGTTTAAATTGAAATAATTCCAGGAGAAGAGTGAACGAGATGTTCATTCATTCAACGTCTCGCGGTTCTCCCCGGTTCATCATGAGGACGATGCCGTGCGTGTTGCCCTGGGTTTCATTGCTAACATTTTCTCCGTCCAGGCCTTCGGTCATGGGGTTGGATTTGTAGTTCCGGATCCATCCTAAACCGCTGCGTGTATCCGGATGTCATCGTGCTGCAGCGATGGTGGGGATCCTCGCTGTCAACCTCTGCGTCGCTAAATAACCGGAGTGCTGCGCGGCACGGGGGGGAACAGCCTTGCGCTCTCACCCCCCCCTTTTTTATTCTAAGGGGCTAATTAGCGAGGGCCTCTATTTGCGACGCTCAGTGTCGACGTTCCGCGCCGCTCACCCTTCCGAAAGTGAGGCCTTGTCAGCCATACCCACGCTCTCATCCTATGATGGGCGGAGGGAATACGTTTGGTGGCGGAGGGAATATGGGTGGGGGTAAGCCTGTCAACTTGTTTGGGTGCACCAGTGTGGCAGTTTGCAGGAACAGCTCACCCTGTGTGTACCCGTTTAAATCGTGGTGAGCCCTAACTGGCAGTTTCCTTCTTACCCGTTTAGCTGGTCTCCAGTCAACAGATGACGGGATGTTATTCATCTCCGTCTATCTCTGTGTCTTTTGTTTTTCAAATTTATGTTTTGAAGAACGGTTCTGTGCATACCGTTGAAAACAGCCTAATAGGATTTTAATTGGGGGTAGATCATTTGTTTCAAGTGGGCTGTAATTCCTGTGCGAGGGGCTCAGCCCGCTTGGTAAACAGGAACGGGCACCGCGCCCCGTTTGGGCCGGCGATGGGGTGCAGGGAAGCAGCCTGGTCCACCTGAGCTGGGCCGGGTCGGGTCACACTCACTGAGCGTTTGCTGACCACACGCCTGATTGCAGGGTTGCAGCTGGCGAATTAGCGATCATTTTCACAGGTCTGCTGTAGATCAGGTTTTTAAAAAGGATTATTATTATTATTTTTATTTTTTATGTGGGTCCATTTTCACAAACTGCTTGTCTTTTCTGTTGTTAGCTCTAACTGCGGTGGCTTCAAACCCCCCCCCATCCATCAGTTACCACGCTACTCCAGGAGGGGGCGATAGATAAGAGGTCTCTGTTTGCTGTGGACCCGGTGTTTTGACATTTCATGGCAGCAGCTAAAAATCTTTGGGCTGAACCTCTGACCTTGCACAGATAAGTGCCAGACAACCTGGGTATTACAGCTAATCTCCCGTCCTATCGGTGAGAAATTCCAATGAAGAGCCACATCTTACTGAACAGTGTGAGATCAGTTAGGAAGACCTTGTGTGTCTCATCCCACGATGAGGTGTTAGTTAAGGTGTTGCGTGGTCGTGCGGTCATAAACTTTCCTTTGTTTCGTTTCCAGACATATGACTCCGAGCCAACGCTGATCAAAGCGAGCGGCTCCACTTTGGTCAAGACGACCGGCCTGCTTGAGTCCAAGTCCAGCCTTGAGCCCGGTACACACGCATCACGGAAGACATTTTAACTAACTCGTTCTGCTTACTTCACAACCCCTCCTGTGTTTTACAGTAGAAACGTGTTCCTCTCCGTCTGCGACCCTCCTTTCCTTTTCGTCCGACCATTATCACTTTGTCTCTCATGGGTGGCAGTGTGGTTGAGTGGTTACTGTCCAGGACTTGACACCAAAAGGGTTGAACCCAGGGAGGGGCGCTTCAGCAAAGCGTCTGACCTGCACATTCTGTGCAGACAGCTCAACATGTATTATTATGCAGAACACTTATAATGCAAATCATTTAATGAAAATAATATTTTCATAAAGTAGTAATACATTAAAGCGTTATTATGTGTGTGTGCGTGTGTGTGACTTCTGGATTCACGGCCCGTGACTCTTTCTTCACTTGCTGACATCGGTGACGGCCTCAGAGTGGGGCGCCAACGTCAGAGAGGCACGAGGCCCGACTCTCGCCGCGTGCCGAAGGTGACCACATCTCTGAGGTAACGCCGGGAGAGGGCGGGGCCAGGGATGAAGACGGGCTGCCAGACTCACTGTTACCGACCGACCGTCTACCGGGGCTGACAGGTGTTAAAGAGGCCGCGTGTACGCGGGGAGGGAGATGACGAAACGCTCGTATCGCACGTCCTTCGGTAGTGATTAGCACCTCTCCCATTTGTGCACTTGGGGGGAACAGAATGTGCCCGCAAGAGCAATTTCACGCGGCGCTGACTGGAACAGGAAGCCGTGTGATTTAAAAAAAAAAAAAAAGAAAGTATTTAATTTTTTTTTTTTTTTTTTCATGAAGCGATCCTTGACACCCACGACAGAAGCCTCCCACTGATTTAAAGGACGCGAACGAGCATTAGAAGAGCGATCTAAAAAGACACGCGGAAAGACGATGTGTCGGAAAGCCACCGTCCTCTAAAGCTGGGCGGCGCTAATTTAATAGAGCTTTATCTAGCCACGGGGAAAACATACAATTGAATGTGAAATTAATAACACAAACAGTAGAAAACATGAAAAACAAATTAGAGTCAAATGAATTATTAAGGTAACTTTTTGGTGTTTCCTAGGGTGCAGCTAGTTCTGTTGATTTCATTTTCTCAGCAATTCTTTTCTGCCAGCTTACCAGTTAGCCAGTTAGCGAGCGAGCAAGATTTGGAAAGCAGTTTATTTAAGCGAACTGAACAATATTTATTCACCATTACTGAATGAGTATCCACGGGAACTCGCGATCGGTGGTAGCTAGTCTATGTGCCGTTACAGTTGCTAGGCAGTGCCACATTGACACACGTGCCTGCACATCCCAGCCGTTTAATAATGAATGTGCCAAAAGACATGTTTAAACTGTGAAGAGGAGGGATAGTAGTATTGTTGCTAAATCTGGAGTTCAGTTGCTGATGTAACAGAAACTAGGGAACATATGAATGTCCTGTCGAAGAACTCTGACCAGAGCCCCCCCCCCACCCCGGTTTCACAGTTTTTTTGGTTGGTCAGTATAGTGTAATCCTGACCATTAGTAAATAAATGAATGGGTGTTAAGAAATTATGTTGCGTGTGTGCGTGGATGTATGCGTGCCTGCGTGTGAGTGCGTGTGTGTAACTGTATGTGTGTGTCCGTGCGTGTGTGCGTGCGTGTGTTTGTCCGCGCGTCTGTGAGTGCATGTGTGTGTGAGTACATGTGTGTGTGTGTGTCCGTGTGAGTGTGTGTGCGTATGCCTGAATGTACTCCCATTGAGATAATTTGCGCAGTTTCCTGCCACCCATTTGTCATGCAGAGCTTGGGAGGCGATCCCAACAGACAGTCTTTATAAATGTTTTACAGTGGACACAGTGGGTGAGAGTCAGGGTGGTCTGAACCATAAAGACATGCATACCCTTGCCATGTTTATAATAATATATTTTAAACTGAGCACCTTATGGCGTGCGTCACCACGCATCTTCTGGTCCCCTTACTGCTATCCTGCTTGCGACCAAGGATATTTTGGAGGACGTGCAAAGTAAGAGGGAACTTCTGCTCAACAAATACCGTGTTCCGGATTTGTTCACGGTTTTCGAGCCATATTGTGGAATCTGATGAAAGTACACGCAGCTGGCAAGGAGAGATTAATTACCAGTGACATCTAAAGAAGGCAGAAACGGAATGCTACCTGCTGCTGTTCTCAGTAACTACCGCGGGTATCTGAACAAGGTTGTTAGTGAAATCTTTGCCCAGGTTCAAACTGTAGACATAAAAACCCCTAGCAATCCAAATATAGATATTGTTTTCCAAAATATCTCTGTGGTGAAATATAGTTATAATAACAACAATATAATACAATATACTATAAACATTTAATTGTTTACCTCCATCTATAATAGAAGGGGGTCAGGTGCTTCAAGTGCGTTAAAAAAAAAAAAAAAAAAAATTAAAAAACTTTTTTTAAACAATGCAAAGAAGAAAAGTAGTGAAAAAGAGGACAAAACCAAAGCCTGTGATCTAATGCTGTGTTTTACCCAGATTACTTTGGGTGAGAATCTGTTCTAGTGAAGCTACGACGCTAATCAAATCAGCCGTAAGCGGCCCCTGCAATCCTCTCCTATAACGCTCAGAGTGTGTGTGTGTTTGTTTGTGAGTGCTTGAATGTGTGTGTGTGAATGCGTGTGGTGTGTGTGTGTGAGTTTGTGAGTGCTTGAGTGTGTGTGTGTGTGTGTGTGTTTGTGAGTACTTGAGTGTGTGTGTGTGTGTGTGTGAGAGTTTGTGAGTGCTTGAGTATGTGTGCGTGTGTGTGTGTGTGTGTGTGTGGTGTGTGTGTGTGTGAGTGCTTGAGTGTGTGTGTGTGTGTGTGTGTGTGAGTGTGTTCATGTGTGTGTGTGTTTGCCCTCTCTCCGGTTCGGAGACCCCCAGGTCCCTGCCCCTCTGAGAGTGTGTGTCCCGGTGGGGGTGCGGTGAGCGAATGACAAGCGACTGGTGCGTCCGTGGCAGGAGGCGGGACGGTGGGTGATGTAGGTGGTTTGTCGGAGGCCCGGTGCTGGAAATCAGCATTGCGTTATTCCTGAGAACAAACTGTCCAAAGCCCACCGTTTATGAATCATAGGGATGCAAACACAGGCAGTCGAGTGAACGTGCGTTGACTTGCCTTTGGGTTTGAGCTGCAGTGGAGAGATCCGTTCTGTCCGGCGCAGATGTAATTCGCGGCCGCGTCTTTATGCATGGACGGCTAACTGCACTTGATTTTATTACCTCTTCCTATTGCAGGAGGCTGTTAATGGCGTCGCTACTAGGATCTAGGAGTCCCCGTTTTCCAAAAACATGCCTTTGTGATGTCAACGCAGGGCGCCCCTGTGGGCGATACTGGATAACGGACCCCTGACCTTTTCAGGCCTCCCTTTGTTAGCGTGCTGCTCTCCACAGATAATTTCCCCCAAGCTCACCCGCCGCTGCACCTACGAGCGGAAACCGGCGGGGGGGGGGGGGGGGGGGGCACCAAAAAAACCCAGGGGGTGAGGGGGGGGGTTATGAAACGGGAAAAAAACCGTTGCCCCCAAAGGGTAATGGGTTAAAACCCAGGCAATAAACCCCC